>PVKE010011916.1:0-39289 GCA_004027555.1 Craseonycteris thonglongyai | reverse complement strand
TTGTTCCTTTCTGTTTTATATTCCACCTATAAGTGAGGTCATATGTTTCTTGATTCTTTCAGTCTGACTTATTTCACTTAAGAAGATGTTTTCAAGGTCCGTCCATGTTGTCACAAATTTCTGTATTTCATCTTTTCTTATTGCTGAGTAGTATTCCATTGTGTAAATGTATCACAACTTCTTTATCCGATCATCTATCAGAGGACACTTTGGTTGATCTTTCTCACTTCTTTTCTCCTAAATTCATGATTTAGAACGAATGTATCAACAGAGAGTGAGATTCCAATTTTTCATGGCAAACAAAAATATGAAGATGCAGGTGCAAATACCCAGATTTTTAAATGCTTTCCTTTAAAACGTGTGGCCGCTCAGGACAATAGCAAGGGGATGTGGTTCTGGGTCCGAGAAGTACCTAGAAGACAAGGGCATTGTCACGGGAAGAAGACACTGTGGTCAGATAGAAGGCTCTAAGAATTTGCCTTAGAAAAGCAGGGTCCCAGCAAAGGTAATTAATCAGTTAGGGGGACAAGACACAAAGTCATGAGCAAGATTAAGTAGCAAAGTGAGTTTGGTTCAGTTGTCAAGGTCTGAAAACCAATGTGCAAAATTCACTGACAGCTTTTTCATTCTGCATTTCCAATGAGCTTCCTCTTCCTGCAAACAGATGTAGGGTTGGGGTATGTGTGTGTGTGTGTGTGTGTGTGTGTGTGTGTGTGTGTGTGTGTATGCATACTGAATATCTATTGTATGCCACATTACCGTGCTAGGCTTTAACCTCCAAAAAGTTTTTAACTTTTAAAACAAAAGTGGTTTTTATTTAAGATTTATTTTATTGTTAGAGAGAAGATGAGAGAGAGACAGAGAGAGAGAGAGAGAGAGAGAGAGAGAGGGAGAGAGAGAGAGAGAGAGAGAAGGGGAAGGGCCCAGAGCAGTCTCCACAGTTGTACATCATTGGTTGTCACCTGGTTTCATTCCACACAGGTGGGTGTGGGGATGTGGGGAGGCACTACGCAGGAACTGAACTGGGGGCTCCTGCAAGCGAGGCAAGAACCTTTGCCACAGAGCCATGCTGGCAGTTACCAGCGTTTGTGTTTGCATAGGCAAGGCCCGGGATCTGATCCTTGTGAGGCAAGCACTCAACCTGCTAAGATATCCCGGCATCCCACAACTCAAGTTCTTAACTTGTAGTAAGAACTGAGTATGTCTAGTACCTGGCTAAGTATTGTACCTAAATTATCTTACTTAAGTCTCACAATTACCATAGTAATGATGAAGATGATAGCTCCATTTTAAAGACAAAGAAACTGAGGCTGAGAGAGATCAAGCAATTGCCCAAGAGAGTGGTGGAGCAGAATTTAAATCCAGGTCTCCCATACTATGAGGTTTATATTTTAAGCAGCTCTTGAACTAGATGAGATGCCAACCTCTTCAGTTTTGGTTGGGTTGAACTGGGGGTAACAAGGACAAAGTAACCTACTATTAGTTATAGATCTTGGAGAACAAAGACATCTGCAAGTGGCATTTTCCCAGGTGGTCAAAGCACATGTTTATGCTAACTTCTCTCTTTAAGCATGGCAGCTTGGAAGAAATTAATAAATGAAGATTTATTTCACACCATTATCAGCATAGATGAGTCTCTAGGTTGCATGTATTTTCAAGGGAACTTTAAGGTATAGTCTTGGACTTTTTGGCTTAGCTATTCTCCCTTAGTAGTTGCCAAGGGGGCTGTCTTGTTAAAGACAGACAACTAAGCATAGAACTGATTCAAGAATGCCACCGTCGGGGAAGCCAGGATGGCTCAGTGGGGTAAGCGCTCACTTTGCAGCCCCAGGGACTGAAGATCGAATCCTGGCCCTGGCCCGTGTGGACCCATATGCTGAACTGGGGAGTGCCCCCAGCTCAGTTCTCACTGGGGTGAGACCCCGGCCCAGTTCCTGCCCTGTGTAGCCCCGTGCCCACCTGTGGAATGAAACTATGTGGAAAAACCAACGATGTGCAACTATGGAGACTCTTCTGGGCTCTCCCCCTTCTCTCTGTCTCTGTCTCTGTATCTCTCTCTTTCTCCCTGTCAAAAACAATAAAAATGAGGCATCACAAGGTTCAGATGAGGCTCTCAAAATTCGGTTTGTGATATAAGTAAGTCTTTTCATTAATAGCTCATATGACACATACAATAAACAATTAATCACAGGTTATTTGACCTCCCAATGAATTCATCACTGAATTGACAGTAATTGCCATCATTGTCCACCAACAAAACAAAGGGTACCAGGGCTCACAATAATTGTTTTTCTGGGGGTTCATGTGCCACCCCCAGTCCAGAAACCTTAGTTTAAGATGTCTAAGAGAGTTCGTCCTGCTAATTAAATCAACATATTCTGTAATTGGAAGAGATAGGACATTTCCAAGCCAGGGAGTAGCAATTACGTACAACTTAATCAATATTGTTCACACCTCTACAGAAAGGGTGTGGTAAGAGACAGGGTAGTCAGCACAGGACTGTGGTTTAGAAGCAAAACCCAGCCAAATATATCCACAGCTGTCCAAGAAGTAAAGCCCTGACTATGCATGCAGAGAGCAATTAGATCACACCAGTTCTTAAATTTGCATCCATCTAGATCAGGGATGTCCAACCTTTTAGCTTCCCTGGGCCACTGGAAGAAGAATTGTCTTGGGCCACACATACAATACACTAACAACAATGACAATTGATGAGCTGAAAAAAAATAAAACTGCCAAAAATAAACATCTCATAATTTTTAAAGAAAGTTTACGAATTTGTGCTGGCCTCATTCAAAGACATCCTGGGCTGCATAAGGCCCACGTGGTCTGTGAGTTGGACAAGCTTGGTCTACAGTGAAATTTTCCCTGATCTGTAGAAACATGACAGAAATAGTTTACAACATAGTGAGTTCACCTTTTATCCCCAAATCGTGTCCTTCTTAATCTTTTGTTAAGAGTCCCTTTCTTTCATAAAATGGTGGTATTTTTAAAGGAATTTTTAATATCCTTCCTTGGCACATTAAAAAATTAGCAAACTTAGACCTGTTTCCAGCTCAAAAACACAATACAAAACAAAATGCCATTAGTCTATGACATACAAGTATATGGACACCCGTGTGACAGAGATGAGGCGTAAAGATTCCCGGTGGCCAGGTATCCTCTGCTCTAACCCAGTGGTTCTCAGCCTTGGCTGCTTATTGGAGTCACTGGAAATTTTAAAGCTATCAGTGTCTGGGCCCTAATTACAGTAGATTCTCCATTAACCGGAATCAAGCAACCAGCACTCTCAAGCAAATGGCAAATCGTTTTTACCGGTTGCTTGAGATTTTGCCGGTTGCTTGAGTTCCAGTTAATGGAGAGTCTGCTTACATTTATGCGACATCTACCCATCCCCATGGGTGCCGGTTAACTGAGAGTCTACTGTACTGAGATTTAGATGTCTTTGAGGTTAGAGTGGCCTTAGTGTTAGCACATGATGTGCAGAGAACCAGGGCTCCTACCCCATTCTCACTGGCTGCCTTGTGATCGCTAAGTAGGCTTTGCAGCCATCTTGGAGCTGAAATGCATGCAGACATGAACACATGGTGGGGAACATCTTCGTTGTAAATGAACACAGTTGTACCATTTATAGCTCAAACTTTCCTGAATTCTGTTCAGCACCCAGAGCATGATCTTGTTGAAATGTCTCGATAGTGTCAGGTTTCAGTATGTTCAGCGGCAAAGGCCAGGCTCTGGGTGATAGATTTACCCCGAGTTACCATGTGAATGTCACCGGTAATGTCCCCACCCCACCCCCACCTCGGGTTGTACGCCCACCTCACCTCCTCTCCGTGCAGCTGCTTTTCAAACTTCCCTGTGAAACACCCACCAGCTGCATAGTAGTGTGTGTGATCCACCCTCTGGGAATGAGATAATAGGACCAGGCAGTCATTAGGCCTGACAGCCGTCTTTTGAAATTTCATCTTAAATGTCTTGAATGACAGTGATGACACCATTTTCCTTGCAGTCTCTCAGAGAGCTTGAGTCATTAATGTCAGCAAGTTTTCTCCAAGTAGCCTTCTGGAACCCTTACTCCGTCTTAATAGCAATGCATTTGGCGACACCGGAAAGTGGAACTGGTGAGCCTTTGCATCCTCCCCCAAGGTCCCCTTGAGGTTGTGGAAGATAGAATTCTTCAGCAGGACTAGGAAGGATAGAGGGAACGGAGTACAATTGCAGGCTGTCTTTGCTTCTAGTAGAGCATTTATGCCTTTTCTCACACAATGTAGCTTTGTTATTATTTTCCTTATAGTCGTTCAAAAACAAGTCCCCTCCAAAAAAAAAAAGAAAAAGTCTCACATCCAAAGGCCTGGGAATTCTCATCGGATCTGCCCTGGGTGTAAGAGACAGCATGATACAATGCAAAAGGAACCCTAAGAGGTATGTGTGATCCAGAGTCTGGGTGCAAGTTCACTAAACCAAGAATTCCTTAATTGTTTTGACCTCCATTTTACTCATTTATAAAAGGATCTTGGGGTACATAGGTGATCCCCCATTTATTTTGAACCAGAGAAACCACTGTTTCAACTGACCTCTTGGGTGAAATAAGAAATGAAAATTGAGCTTCCATACTGAAAGGGATGGGATCAGGAACTCTGCCCGTGGGCCCTCCGATGCCTTATTCCCTAAGAGCCCCGACTTCCAACCCTAGAGCCAACTCTAAGAAGCACAACTGATCCTTCAGTTCACTTCTAACTAATATATATATATAATTTGCAAGTTATGGAATTCCAATTTGTCCATTTGCTAGATTATTTCTCTTTTTTGCCTTTGCTAAACAAACTTGTTACCTATTTTAGCATTGCCTAGAGATATGAAGAGGTTGATTATTCCAATGATTAATTTTTAGATGATTTAATGAGAGTTTCTGGGTTTTGTCTGATTTGTCCCTGGTAACACTGATTTTGATTTTCTTCCAAATGGATCATTATATGCTAAGGCCTCTAAGAGAGATTCAACAAGGGGCTTATCAAGCTTCTTATTCTAAGACAAGAGGCCTTTGTGAATCCACCCCATTTTTCTCATCTGTGAAGCAAAATCTGGCAAATTTGATTGACGTTTCTTGACTAATTCAAGTTGCTGGTGATCCTCAAGTAGCATTGTAATTCTCTAATGACTGCAAAGGGAGGGGGGAAAAAAATACTCCACAGAAAGAATTGATTGATTTATTAGGGGGAAAATTACCACATGTGCTAGGCCTTGATTGCAGCTAATATTTGCAGAGCTAATTGCTTGAACTGGAGGATTAAAACGATTGAGGGAAGGGAAGAAAAGGAAAACAAAGTTCTCTTGGAATACAGATGAACCCGCAGTGGATTTGGACAGAAAGGAAGAACACAGTGCTGGGATTTTCAGGGTGGATGATAGTTATGAGGATAGCTATTTATTTTTTTAAAGGTTTTTATTAAAAATAGAGCTAACATGCAGTATTATATGAGTTTCAGGGACACACCACAGTTATACAGCATTTATACACCTAAGGAGGTGATCGTCATGTTAAGTGCAGCGACCATCCAACACTGTACCGTTATCACAGTGTTACTGACTATACATTCAATATTGTTTTGTATTAATGTTAGGTGTAAAGTGTAGTGGTTAGACATTAATATAATTTAAGAAGTTATCACCCTGACTCTATAGTTGTTAGCGTATCGTTCTCTATGCTTTACTTTATATCCCCATGCCTATTTTATAACTACCATTTCATATTTCTAGATTCCTTCCCCTTTTCATCCTTCCCCCAAACCCCTCCCTACTATCATCCCAACAAATCTAGTACCCACCTGACAGCATACACAGTTATTACAATATTATTGATTATATTCTTTATGCTGTACCCTTCATCCCCACAATGACTGTGTAACAACCAATTTGTACTTAAACCCTTCCCCTTTTTTCACCCACACTTCAATCCCCATCTTATCTGGCAACCTCCAAATATTTTCTTAAAGATTTATTTTTATTGGTTTTTGACAGAGAGACAGATAGAATCAGAGAAAAGGGGGAGGGCCCAGAGCCGTCTCCATAGTTGACATTAGTTTTCCATATAGTTTCACTCCACAGGTGGGTGCGGGGCTGTGCAGGGCAGGAACTGGGCCGGGAGCCTCCCGCATAGGCCCCGGCAAGAACTGAACTGGGGGCACACCCCAGCTCAGCATGTGGGTCCGCCTGAGCCAGGGCCCGGGATTCGATCCTTGGGTTCTGGGGCTACAAAGCAAGCGTTTAACCCGCTGAGCCATCCCAGCTTCCCCTCCAAATATTTTCTGTATGAGTGTTTCTGTTTTGTTTATTTTTTTTCTTTAGATTCCGCATATAAGCAAATTCATATTGCATCTGTCTTTCTCTGTCTGACACTCCACTCAGCACAATACTCACCATGTCTTTTGATTGGGGTTTTTGATGTATTTAAATTGAAAGTAATTGTTGATAGATATGTTGCCATTTTATTATTCATAATTTTTATCTCTTCTGCTTCTTAAAGAAACCCTTCTAACATTCCTTGTAATATGGTTTGGTGGCGATAAACTCCTTTAGCTTTTTCTTGTCTGGGAGGCTCTTTATCTGTCCTACAATTTTAAATAATAGATTTGATGTAGAGTAATAATCTTGGTGTAGCTCCTTGATTTTCATTACGTTGACTATTTTGTGCCAGTTCCTCTAGCCTGAAAAGTTTCTGTTAGAAATCAGCTGACAATTCTATGGGAGCTCCCTTATAAGTTACTAGTTGCCTTTCTCTTGCTGCTTTTTGGATTCTCTCTTTGTCTCTAACCTTTGCCATTTTAATTATAATGTGTCTTGATGTATCCCTTCTGGGTTCATCTTCTTTGGGACTCTCTATGCTTTCTGGGCTTGTATTTCTATTTTCTTCTGTAGGTTAGGAAAGTTTTCAGTCATTATTTCTTTTAAAAATTTATTTTTATTGTTTTTTGACAGAGAGAGAGACAGAGAGAAGGGGGAGGGCCCAGAGCAGTCTCCATAGTTGACAGCATTAGTTTTCCATATAGTTTCACTCCACAGGTGGGCACAGGGTTGCGCAGGGCAGGAACTGGGCCAGGAGCCTCCCACATAGGCCCCGGCAAGAACTGAACTGGGTCCACATGGGCCGGGCCTGGGATTCAATCCTCAGGCTCTGGAGCTGCAAAGTGAGCACTTAACCCGCTGAGCCATCCCAGCTTACCCCATTATTTCTTTTAAAAAGGTTCTCAATCCTTTGCTCTCTTTCTTCTCCTTCTGATATTCCTATGATGGGAATGTTGTTATGCTTGATGTTGTTCCAGAGGAATCTTAAACTATCCTCATGCTTTTGGATTCTTTTTTCTTTTTGCCATTCTGGGTGTTTTCTGCTACCTTGTCTTCCAAGTTCACTATTGGATCCTCTCTCTCATCTAGTCTGTTGTTAATACCTTCTAGTGAATTCTTCATTTCAGTTATTGTAATATATATATATATATATATAATTACTATGTCCTTTTTTATGCTTGCTATCTCTTTGTTGAAGTTCACACTAGGTCCCCTGAGCATCCTTATAACCACTGTTTTGAACTCTGTATCTAGTAGGTTGTTTGCCTCCATTTCATTTAGTTCTTTTTCGGGACTTTTCTCCTATTCTTTCATGTGGGATATATTTCTTTGTTACCTCATTTTGGCTGCCTATCTGTGTTTGTTTCTGTGTATTAGGTAGATCTGCTACATCTTCCAGTCTTGCTGAGTAGCCTTTTGTAGTAGGTGCCTCGTGGGGCCCAGGGTCACAGTCTTTCTGGTTGCCTGCGTGTGGGCAGTGTCCCTTGTGTGGGCAGTGTGTGCCCTCCTGTATAGTTGAGCCTCGATTGCTATTGGCATGTCAGGGGATGGCACTGACCCGAGGATGATTGACATTGGGGCTTAGCCACATCCACAGCTTATGACCTGCTGTGTGTTGGCTTCTCCTACTGAGTGTGGTTTGCCCCAGCAGGCTCTCGTGCCCATTGAGATGGCTCTTTGTATGTGCCACTTGTGGGCTAATTGGGTGGTCCTTGGCTGTGGTCTGAAGCCAACCTCCAAGTTCTGGGGCCTCTTGGGAGGGGCTCCAGTGCAGGCCCAGGTCAGCCTCTGCCTGTGCCTATGTGGGACTACTGGTAGGAGCTACAAAGTGATCGTGGTTGTTTGCTGCCTGTGCTAAACTTAGAGGTGCATGGGTGAGGCCATACTGTGAACTGAGGACAGCTGCCACCATGACCAGGCCTGGAGCAACTCTGCAAAAAGCCAGGACATCCTGAGGCCTGCTGCCACCTGCCAGCTCCTATAAAGTTCAGCTACTGATAAAGCCTATGTGGTATGTGCACTGGGCGAGGCAGGATCTCAGCGAGTCACTAGAGCAGAAAGAGTTGAGTTCACGAGGTTAATACAGATTTGGGATTTGATCCAGTGCTAAGCCTGGAGCTGCTCAGCGAAAGTCTAGCATACCAAAGCCAGTTGCCACCTGTCTGGGGTCTGCAAACCGATCGTTTTCAAAGAAAGAGTGCAATGTGGGTGAGGCTAACTGCTCCTCCGGCATTGGGGGAATTGGGTATGGCAGCTTCCCAGTGAGTCAGCAGGGTGGAAGAGCAGAACTCACCAGGCCAATCAAATTCAGATTTGGTTGTTGGGGCGGGGAGGGTTCAACACAATAAAGATGGCAGCCACCTTCCTGCTGCACAGAAGGAGGGCCCTACTCAGAAACATGGCAACTACCCTCTAGTCTTCACCTGGAAGCCACATGCCTGTCTCCAACACCCCCTGAGTCACTGTTCTTCTGTCAGCCCAGGGTAAGTGCCTGAGAGCAAGTGAGTCTGTGTGTGGGCCATTTAAGAGGTGGTCTGGGTTTTCTGCAGCCTTCTGTCCTACCCAATGGTCAGAATCCCCACTGCATTTTACATCCAGATGTTATGAGAGGCTCCTCTTTCTGGCACCAGTACTCTGGGCAGGGGAGCCTAGTGTGGGGCTGGGGTCCTTTGCTCCTCTGGCGGGAACCTCTGCAGCTAAGATATCCCTTGTGATTCTCAACTGACCCATGGAGGTTTGGGGTCAGACCATTTTGCACCTAGGCCCGCCTTCCACCAGTCTTGACGTGGCTTCTTCTTTACGTCCTAAATTATAAAACTTCTGTTCAACCAGGTTGGTTGTTCTGTAATTCAGTTGTAATTTTAAGGTGGTTATGGAATGAAGCAGGCACAGTGTTTATTCCTCTCTCTTGGATCTCTCAGTTATGGGGATACTCAGAGGACGTGCAAGAGTTGGGCTTCTTTGACAGAGCAGCTATAGAGTGAAAGCCAGAAGTAGAGAAAAATTGTTACTGGTGTGATCTGTCAAATAAGATGTGTGTAACACCCTCCGATTTTTCTGGGTTTCTTGTTGGTTGCTTAACAAGACTATGTTGAGACTTAAATCTCAACCCAGCAGAACGTCTGAGCTATTACAGGAAGGAGGAGAAGTTTACTTAACCAAAAGGAGGAATAAAGGCACAGTTTGAAACACCTACGTCAATGTTCATAAACTAGGACCAGATTCCTAGTACAGGAAAACCGCTGCTAATTTTCCTTACTGCTATAACCTAGGGGAGATGTGCTGAGATGGCAAACTTTAAAGTGGTTTGATTCTGTCATTACCAATTACTATTGTTGTGTAAAAGGTTTTCCTTTGTGTAGGTGTGTGACACTTAAGATAGTGACAATTTCCTTGATGACTTGCATCAAAATAATAGTAGCAATAGTAACAAAAATGTAATACATATGGAGACATACTCTGTCTTAGCTCTATTCCAATCACTCTCTGTGTATCCATTGATTTATTTCTTCTCAGACACAATGGGGCAATTATTAGATTTTCTACCCCTCCTCTGTTAAGGTGTTTCAGATAGTTGGATAGTTTAATTTTCAGCCAAACAGATTACAAAGCCTCCTAGAACATTCTCATGGTGAAGAACTGGATAATACCACAATTAGGTGAATTTATAACTTGTTAAATTGCCAAAATCAATTGGGGTAGACTTACAGCATAATACTGACTGGAGAGATCTTTAGCCTAATTCCCCCATACATTTTAATTAATGACTTGTTTAGAAACATAAACTATATGTCATCCAAAATGTTAGCTTTGTATCAAATCTTTATTTGAGCACTCTCCAGGCAGAGGCAGCTAAAAATAATAGAGGACCAAATGGACAGTCGAGATTATCTTAATAGTTTATAAGAACAGGATGAAAAAAAAAACCAGATGTCTTTAGGTTTAAAAACATAATTACCTGGGGGAAATGTGGGTTGGCAGGTGGTTTGTGAAAAGACAATTAGCTAGACAATGAGCTAACAAGAGCCAATAGTGACATGACAATTACAAGTGCTATGAACAGTATAACATACAGTTATAGGTGTCTTCCTAGCCCTTGACCTTTCTTTGAGAAATTACTTTCATACACACAGATATCAACTCTGTGGCAGCCACATCTGTACTATACGACCCACCCTTTCCAGCCTTCTTTAAGAATAGATGTCTGGACCAAGCAGATTCTGTGTCCTGGAAATACAGCCACGGCGTTGACAGAGTCACAAAAAAGCCTGGAAGCCAGTCTGCAGAAAGAGAGAAGGAAGCAGAGTCAACTGCCACGAAGAAGGCTTTGCATCAATCTAATGCCCAAACGGGTGGCTCCATTTTTCACAAGCTGTCCCACTTCTCCTTCCCAGCACGTAGGTCTACACTTCCAAAGTGTTCTTAGTCTTTTACCCATTTGTTTCTAAAAAAAGCTCCTGGGAAGCAAGCATGTCAGCTCCTTCCACTGTATGGTTCTTGCTGCAATACGCCTGGTGAAACTGGCCGGGATGGTCACCAGAGGAAGGGTGTATGGTGACTGCCTTGGGCTCCTGAGTGGCACATGAGCACATGTGTATTATGTCCACCCCTCATCACAGGGCCCAGGAGATGACAATCAGGCTGGTCTTGACTGGTCCCTCCCTCATCAAGGATGAGTCCTTCCTTTTGATGCGGTCACTGCCCCTACGGGCGCCCAGGCCCATCCTCCAGCCCTGGAGAAGCCACAGCGTCCTGAGCTGATGATCTGCCTGGGTTGACTACATGGAGGGAGACAGAAGGGTGTGGAGGGCTGAACTGAGCCTGAGAGCCCACACAGGCAACCCTACTGTGGGTCTAGTGTGGGCAAGTAAGGTGACCAGATTTTAACATTGGTAAAGCGTGACACCATTGACCGGGGGGGGAGGGGGTTCTTGATTAAAAATTTGGTCTATCTCCCGCCATTCCCTAGCTTGTCATGCATTCTTTCCAAAAATCGGGACTTTTTTTAAATGCCGCGGGACGCGGGACAAATTGTTAAAAATTGGGACTGTCCCGCCAAAAGCGGGACGTCTGGTCACCGTAGCAATGGGCCAGCCACTGTCTGTGGTGGACCTCGCACACTAGCCACAAGAAGAACCCGACGGCGGTGCAGTTAAAGATGACAAGTTAGGGGACTCACTACCACGTTCAGCCCCTAGCTGCAGCTCAATCTCCCTACACAACCTCTCCTGACTATGAATCCCTTCTTCCTCTTCACTTTCTCAAACTGTCATGTCCTTTAGCAAATCTGCAAGCAGCAATGCATGTCCTACTCTGCCCTGATTCTTTCTGACCACCCTTAGGGGAAATCACACATGAACTAAAAATGAATTAATCTTTCAACCTTTTCTTCCTCTCCCTCTCACCCTTCTCCTTCTCCTCTTCCTCCTTCTTTTCTTCCTCCTCTTCCTCCTCTTTCTCACCTTCCTCCTCCTCCCTTCATTCTTCTTTCTTCTTTTTTTCTTCTTCTCCCCCTCTCTCTCCCCCTCCCTTTTTCCTCAATTTAATTAGCTAAATAATATTTAATCTACCCGTAAAAAGATCCCGAATGAAGTGCCTATTTATTCCTCTCAGAAAAACTATACTGTCCTATCCTCTTGGATGGTGACATAGGCTAGTCACGAGGGCAGTAAAGTGTTAAAACCAAGCATTTAAACCTAGTGGCCAAGACAGTTTCATGAAGCACTTGTAAAGCAAGGCAAATGTTCTAGGTTAAGGGCCCCCTTGCCAGGAAATGCAGATTGAAATTAATATAAAGTCTTTATTAATTTTCTGACTTTGCTGTGTGCATTCTCTGTGTATAGTCTTTATTTGAAAAATAATAAAGGCAAATGGTAGACCAAGCAACCGAGAGGGCTACGAATGCATTATCTTTAAAGTCTCTTTCCAGATGAGCATCCAATGACAGGTAAAGGAGTGGGGAGTTCTGGGAAACCCAAGCTGGGCTGGGAACAGGCTATGGGATTACTATACTTGGGAGCCAAAACTCTGACGTTTTATGTGCTGAGATTTACCAGCAAGCCAAAGCAGACATCACCCTGTGTCTTTAAATGATGTAACAGGCCTGGGCACTCAGTCATAAAAGCACTTCATAAAGTAGATGTAAATTCAATGAACGTGGGGTCCTTATGAAGCAGAACCACGCTTTGCTCCACACTCTCGCTTCTCTTGGAATGAAAACTAGGCTAGCCAATGACTTTGTATATTAATAACATAAGAAATGTCCCACCAGTGTGAAAAAAAGATTACTTTAAGAAAGGCACTTAAGAAGGAAAAGCATACCCTATTCAGAAATTAATTAGAAGTATGTTAAAGATCTAAGTGCAAAGGCTAATATACAAAACTCCTAGGAGAAAATCTTGGTGTCCTTGGGTTAGGTTAAGAGTTCTCGGTGAAAAAGAGTATGAACCATAAAAAAAGCAAACTGATAAAGACATTTTTTAAATTCTACTCTTTGAAGAGTACTTCAAAAAATGAAAGAGGCAAACCACAGACTTGGAGGAAATATGTGAAAGAAAATGTATATCTGATAAAGGACTTATATGCATAATATATAAAGAACTCTCAGAAGTCAACAAATATCTCAAGAGGAAAAAAAAAAAAAAGAGTGAGCAAAATAGTTTAATGGCCACTATACCAAAGAAGAGATGTGGGTGGCAAATAAGCCCATGAAAAGGTGCTCAATATCATTAGTCAAAATAAAAGCACAATGGGATGCCACAACCTACTTATTAAAATGACTAAAAAAACAAACAAGCAAAAACCCTACAATACCAAGTCCTGATGAGGAGACAGAGCAAATGGAACTCACATATCTTGGTGGAAGTGGACAATGGCAACACTATTTTGGGAAACAGTTCAGCAGTTCATTCAAAAGTTGTGAGGGGGAACTGCCTCCCCAAAAAACAGAATTATTTTTCTTTTACATGAAAGGGATTATGCACTCAGAATTTGTGTCTCCAGGTTAAACAGTGAACCAAAGTTTTTACCTGGAAATTTTAAAAAGGTTGTACTGAGATTTGCAGAAAAGGTGAAGCCAGAATGGCTCAGTGGATTAGGTGCTCGCTTTGCTGCCCAAGGACTGAGGATTGAATCCCAGCTCTGCTGTGTGAACCCACCTGCTGAACTGGAGTGTGCTTCCCAGGCAGGAGGCCCCAGGTTGGCTCCTGCTTTGAGGGGTTGTGCCTCCCATGTGGGAGGCCTGAAGCCCAGTTTCCATCCTTCACGGGACCCCACCCACCTGTGTGGAATGAAACCAAGTTGAAAACTGATAACGTGCAACTATGGAGACTGCTCTGGGCCCTCCCCCTTCTCTCTGTCTTTCTGTCTCTGTCAAAAACAATACAATAAATCTTAAAAAAAAAAACGATTTGCGGAAGAAATGTCTCCAGTTGTGGCAAAACAGATGATTGGGTCTTCCACCATGACAATGCCCCTGCTCATGCCATGCTGAGTGTTCAGCAGTTTTTGACCAGAAAACAGTCTGACCACCCCCCACCCCATGTCTCATTTTCCATATTCCCCCAGTATTGCTCCTAGTGACATTTTTTGTGTGTTTCTGGATGACAAAAGTCCTCAGAGAAAAACGTTTTGCTGATACGGATGAGATGAAACCAAAAACAGCAAAAGCACTACAAGCTAAAGGCATCCAAATCGACAAGTTCAAAACCCTTCGGAGCCGTGAAAAAAGCATCTCGGTAGGTGTATTGCATCAAATGGAGAGTACTTTGAAGGTGACTGAAGTTTAAACACGTGAGAATAAATACAAGCAACATCAAGATGGTGGTGTGAGAGGCGCTCTTGAAACCTCTCCTGGAAAGAACAGCAAATTGAACAATTAAAACCCAACCTGAGAATTCCTAAGCAACACACAGTGTCAGCTGAGAGGACCACTCATCACAAGAAAATACCTAAAGCCAGGGAAGCCGGGATGGCTCAGAGGGTTAAGCTCTCACTTTGCAGTCCCGAGGATCGAATCCCGGCTCTGGTCCGTGTGGACCCATATGCTGAACTGGGGAGTGCCCCCAGTTCGGTTCTCACCGGGGTGAGACCCTGGCCCAGTTCCTGCCCTGTGCAGCCCTGCGCCCACCTGTGGAATGAAACTATATGGAAAAACCAATGATGTGCAACTATGGAGACTGTTCTGGGCCCTCTCCCTTCTCTGGCTCTGTATCTCTCCGTGTCAAAAACAATAAAAAAATTAAAATCTTAAAAAAATAAAAAAGAAAATACCTAAAGCCAGAGAAAGGGAGGTGAGTAAGAGAGAAAGAAAGGGAGCCATGTAGAGACCAACGACAGAGCATGACCCAGAGACCTACCTGGTGACCGACCCAGAGGCTGACCCGGAGACCAGCAGAAGAGAGACTGAGGGAGCTGGGGGCACGGGTCCAGGTGCAGAACGACTCTGGGCGGGTTGGAGGCCTAGAACGGACGAAGGCAAAGGCGCAGGCAGCCAGCACGCGGGGTGGGCCGGTTGTAGCAAGACACCGCGGTGGGAGTGCTGGCGGAGCAGCCATGGGGCGGTGAGGGCGGCCAGAGCGCGGTGCAGGAGGCCAGAGCCAGGCACCAGCAGCAGCCAGAGATCCGCACAGGTGACCGGAGTGAGGACCCGGCTGCCAGGGCGTGGGTTGGGTGGCTGGAGCTGGGGGCCCACAGAGCATAAGGCCAGCAACCAGAGCAGGAAGCAGGCATGCCGGTGGCTGGAGCCCCGGCACCCGGAGTGTGCTGGTGGCTGAAGCACGGAGTGACCCCAGCCAGAACACCGTGTGGCCTGGGACACGGAGCCTGGCTGCTTCCCCTTGCTCTCTCCCAAGGCTCCCAGCCCCAGCTGCGCCCAGAGCCTGTGTCCAGTGAGCTGCTTCTGGAAAGTTGCCTTTATCCTGTGACGCAATCAGACCTGCACCTTTCCCAACAAACCCCGCCCTCACCCTTCCTGCTGCAGCCAGCAGAAGGAGTGAGGAAAACTGAAGCACAGGTGTGGCGGCTTTGGACTGCACTGGGATCTCTGAGGCTTAGAATACCATCATGCACTGTGTCTTCCCAACAAAGAGGTGTGCAGAGACCCGGGCGACTGAGTCCAAAGAGAAGCCCACCTCCTAGGAAGTCTCCCACTGTGAGAAAACCAAATAGACAAGAGAAAATCTTTTTTTTTTTTTTTTTTTTTAAATTTATTGTTAAATTTGATGAGGTTACATTGGTTGGTAACAATTAGACAGTTTACAGATGTACAAGAAATTTTTTATCTCATAGTTCTAGAGGTCAGAGTCCGACATCAAGGTGTTCCCTTTGAAGTCTTTAGGGGAGAATCTCTTTGCCTCTTCCAGTTTCTGGTGGTCTCAGATGTTTCTTGGATGGTGGCAGCATCTTTGCCTCTGTCTTCCCGTTGCCTTCTTCCCTGTGTGTGTCTCTGTATCTCTGTGTGACATATTTTCTTATAAGGACACCAGTTACTGGAGTTAGGGCCCACCCTAATCTAGTACATGACACTGTTTTAACTGACTACATCTGCAAAGACTCTATTTCCAAATAAGGTCACATTCTGAGGTTTCTGGTGGACATAGATTTTGGGGGGACACATCACCCTATCAGATTTTACCGTGTGTAAAATCATATTGATTGAAGGGAGCATGATACAAAGTGTATTTAATGGAAAGCTGTAAGAGAAAATCTTATAAGACACTAACACCAGCTAGAAAGTGAAAGAAAGATTTCTTCACATCTACCGGGGGAAAAGTCCTTATGCCCAGGAACAGAAACACTCTACAGGCTTTGCAAATTAAATTCACCCCTTTGCAAATTAAATCCACCCTTTTGCAAATTGAATTCGCCCTTTTGCAAATAAAATTCACCCTTTCACAAGTAGAATTCACCCTTTTGCAAATCAAGTACTTTTACATATATATTATATTTAAAAAAACATTAAATAATGTTAACTACACAGTAAAAAATCTAAAACTCATACATACATAATTTAACATATGTCAGTTCTCCTGTAGTACCTTGTTTTTGTTTTCATCGGTCAACTGTGCACAGAGTTGATATGGAAACATTACATAAAAACCAAACATATTAAGATTGCCTTTTTCTGTTAATATGGGAATGTTCTTCAATCATTATAAATAATCCTATAATATTATACAACAAAAGTATTGTATCTGAAGTGCACTCCTAGGATTTCAGTTGGTCATCTCCATATATATATAGTTTTAAATATTTAGAATCAATAACATGTGCTTGAATAGAATACATTTGACTGTGTAATCCTTAGGCACAGGTATTATAAATAGTGTTGTTCTGTGGTAAATATTCATATTAAAGGTTCAAAATGCTAAGAATTTCATTTTTAAAACTTTTTAATTTTAAAGGGCTATAATGAATACATCTTCTGAATCAAGTTCTGAAAGCCCAGTTAAAACACATTCAGGCAGACAAATGCAAATCAACTCACCAGAATCATCAAGCACAAGTTCAAGCCGTCCTGTTGTTCCACGAAATTGTCCACGTACATACAACCGTATGTTTTGATAAAAAAACAACCTGATAAACTGCTACAATGATGGTAAAACCATCAATGAATCGGTGGAAATCACTAATATAAATAAAAATACGGCAAAGTCCATTATCAAGCAATACAACAAAAATTGTGGGTTGCTAGAAAAATAGCGTGGTGGTAATCGGCCTCTTAAATTAACTCCGGCAATATTAAGCAAAATTGAGCAAATAATTGAAGAAAATCCTTCCATAACTTTAAAAAAGATTAGTCAAAAAATTTCAGAATCAGAACATACACAATTAAACATTAGTTCCATTAGGAATGCATTGAAACGGTTGCAGATTACATTAGAATGTGCTTCAATAGAAGTTGATCATCATAATTCTCAAAGAACAATTGAGGAGCGCAAAGTATATGCGATACAATTTTCTCGCAATGCCCCAGAAGAGCAACAAAGAATAACATTTATTGATGAGTTGGGGTTCAATTATTATCTTTGGCGGACAAAAGCATGATCCAGAGTTAACACACCAGCTCACGTAATAGTGCCAACAGCTAGAGGAAGAAATGTTTCATTAACTGCAGCAATTAATATACAGGGAACGGTATGGCATGAAGTAATTCAGCAGTCTACAGTCAGCTCAAATATTTTCTGTGACTTTCTTCGAAGATTATTTCAGAAATTGGAAGATGATAATCTGGACGAAGTTTGGTTGATTTTGGACAACGCAAGTATCCACAAGACGCAGGAAGTGCATGATCTTCTTGGACAGACAAGGCACACTTTAGTTTTTTTACCACCATATTCTCCAATGCTGAACCCTATCGAAGAAGTTTTTTCCAAAATCAAGTTTAGTGCAAGAAATATGTTAGCTGATCCTTTAAATCGGCAACATTTAGTAGATGTAATTAATAATTCTGTTGGAACCATTACGATTACAAATTGTTATAATTATTATGTGAATATGTATGTTAAGTTACCTGCTGCTGCTGCAGGAGAACCGTTATAGATTAGGTTATATGTGGTATATATATGTACATATAATCTGGTATGTGAACAGTTCTCCTTGAATTATTATTACACAGTGTTTATACATATCTTCATCTCCATATGTAATTATGAAATAATATAAATTATAATAAAATTTTTGATTTCTAACTATGTAGTTAGCTTTGTTTGGTGTTTTTAAAAATATAATATGTATGTAAAAGTACTTGATTTACAAAAGGGCAAATTTTATTTGCATAAGGGTGAATTCAATTTGCAAAAGGGTGGATTTAATTTGCAATGCACACCCTAGTGAACAGCAATGCTCAGAAAGAAAAGGAAAAAGCTCCAGAAAAGGAACTTGAAGATATGGAAATACAGTCATACCTTGGAATCCAAACGCCCCCAAACTCAAACAACTTGGAATCTGAACAAAAAAAATCAAGCAAATTTTGCCTCAGAATTCAAACACTGCTTTGGAATCCAAATGCCAACATGTTGTTCATGCAGGATATATCGACTGTATGGCCTGTAGCTTTATCCAAAAGCCACTCATCTTAGAACTCGAACGTTTCGAAACTCAAACAGGGTTCTGGGATGGATTAAGTTTGAATTCCAAGGCATCACTGTATATGAGCTAAATGACACAGAATTCAAGACTGAAATTCTACACTCAAAGAGATCAAAGAAAATTGGTGGAGTACACAGAAGAAGCTAAGTGATCTCAGAAAGGATATTTATGAACAAAAGGAATACTTTAACAAAGAAATTGAAACTATAAAACGGAACCAAATAGAAATTCTGGAGATAAACAACACAGTAAAAGAAATGAAAAATGAAATAGGTTTGGAAATGTCATGGAAGAAAGAGGAGAGAGACCTAAGGGTGAAAAGAAATGAAAGATCTCTATAAGAAATATCTGACTTCATTAGAAAGAGTAACGTAAGAACAATAGTTATTCTGGAGGGAGCAGAGGATGAAATGGGCACAGAGAATTTTCTCAGACAAATAGTAGAAGAGAACTTCCCAAATCTATAGAAAGAACTGGAACCTCAGATACAAAAAGGGAATAGGACCCCTAGCTACTTGAATCCTAGCAGACCCTCTCCAAAGCACATTATACTAAAGACATCATAGGTCAAAGACAAAGAAAGACTCCTCAAGGCAGCCAGAAAAAAGAACATCATAACCTATAAAGGAAAGCCTATCAGACTATCCTCATGTTTCTCAACAGAAACTCTACAAGCCAAGAGGGAGTAGAACCAAGTATTCAAAATATTGAAGGAGAAAAATTACCAACCAAGAATCATCTACCCAGCATATCCTTTAGATATGAAGGAAGAATAAAGACCCTTTCAAACATACAGAAACTGAAGGAATTCTCCAGCACAAGGCCAGTATTTCAAGAAATACTGAAGGAGGCTATTGGACCTGAAACAAAAAGTAAAAATAAATAGGGATAAAGTGGGACAAGAAAAACATAAAAGGGGAGGAAGTAAACTTCCAATGAGAATGGAAATAAGAGACAACCTTAAAAAAAGGAACCACTGCATCTATGAAACTTTCTTTTACATAAAGTTTACAATAACCATTCAAAAAGAACTTAGAACTGGGACACATAAAAAATATAAAAGAGAGAGAAAGAAAACAGAAAACAACCATAAATACCATCAAACTAAAATAACTGACAGAAATAAAGCAAAGAAGTAATTGAAAAAAGACCTACCAGAAAATAAAAGATAAAATGGCTATAGGAAATTCTCATATATCAACCATCACTCTAAATGTAAATGAACTAAACTCAGCAAAAGACAGAGTAGTAAATTTGAATCTAAAAAAACAAAACAAAACAATAAACAAATGAATAAAAAAAGAATAAATACACAAATTTTTATAAATAAATTTCTGGTTTTTTGCCCCTCCTTCCCTCCCCCTTTATTAATAGGGCAGGGGCAGAATAAGAATGTGGGCTGAATCTCCTCCAACATTCTGAGAGATGAACCGTGAAATTATAGTGATTGGATAAATAATTTAAGAACAAAACAAAACTCCCCAATCTTGAGATGCTCCCATCTCATCAATGGCACCCCATCCCACCTCAGCTCGGGCCCAAACTCAAAGAGTTGTTCTTGAGTTTTGCCACCACTCCCTACTCTGCTGCATTCAGTTCATCATCGCATGCTTCCAGCTCCTGATCCTGACCACGCGTTACTTTACTCCTATCACCCTGCTCTTAATCACCAGCTGTGTCTGGGCTCTAGCAATTATTTTATTGATTTTGCCAAACAGAGAGAGACAGAGACAGAGAGAGACAGAGAGATGGGGGAGGGCCCAGAGCAGTCTCCATAGCTATATGTCATCAGTTTTTGACATGGTTTCATTCCACACAGGTGGGCAGGGGCCATGCAGGGTGGGAACTGGGCTGGGGGCCTCCTGCATGGGAGGTATGGCCCCTCAAGCCAGGGACCAAACTGGGGGGCAAAAACTGAACTGGGGGCCTCCCACATGAGAAGCACACCCCAGTTCAGCATATGGGTCCACATGGGCTGGGATTCGATCCTCAGTCCCCAGGGCTTCAAAGTGAGTGCTTAACCCGCTGAGCCATCCCAGCTTTCCATAAGCAATTGCCTCTTAACTTCTCTCTTTTGTGCAATTCATTCTCAATTAGGTAGACAATGTTCCTTTATAAATGGAAATGTATGGCAGGTCCCACCAAACTCCTGAAACATGTATTTTGGTGACATCCTATTGCATTTGCTATACAGTCATGGACTGACTCTAGTCCCTAACCCCTGGGACCGTTCAAGGCCTGTTAGGAACTGGGTTGCGCAGCAGGAGGTGAGTGGTAGGCGAATGAGTGAAGCTTCATCTGTATTGACAGCGCTCCCCGTGATCACATGACCACCTGAGCTCCGCCTCCTGTCAGATCAGCAGCATTAGATTCTCACAGGAGCACCGACACTATCGTGGATAGTGCATGTGAGGTTTCTAGGTTGCAGGCTCCTTATGAGAATCTAACGCCTGATGATCTGAGGTGGAGCTGAGGTGGAGATGCTAGTGCTGGGGAGCAGCTGCCAATACAGATGAACGTGAACAGAGAGGTTTGACTGCAGAGAGACCGTCATAAATCATTTGCTTGCAGATTCACATCAAAACTCACACTCAGGGCTCCCACTGATTCTGCATTATCGTGAGTTATAGGATTACTTCACTATCTATTACAATGTAATAATAATAGAAATAAAGTGCACAATAAATGTAATGCACTTGAATCAACCATGAAACCACCCACTCCCCACCCTCATCCATGGAAAAATTGTCTTCCATGAAACTGGGCTCTGGTACCAAAAAGTTTGGGGACAGCTGACCTATAGATCCCTCTGGGTCCTTCCCAGCTACCCCAGGACATCTCCTCTCACCTATCTCTCCCTGAGGTCAGCACACAAGTCTGCTTTCTGTTCCCAGGGCACTCAATGCTTGTGCCAAGCCCAAGGACTTGACCTTGCCCTTTCCTGAGCTGGCAACAATTATCCCTCAGACCTTCCAACAGCTGGTCCCTTCTTCCCACACAGATCTCAGCTCAAATATGACCTTCTCAGAAGACCACTCCACCTACACAGCATGCCTGACCAGCCACTCTCTATCCTATTGCTGTGTTTTTTTCTTCATGTTGCCACCTGCAATTGAATTACATGATTTATTTGTTGGTCAACTTGCTTATTGTCTGTTTATTCACTAGAATGTAAGCTGCATGAAGACAGGAAACTTCCTATTCCCCATTATATTTCCAGGGCCTGGAAAAAATATTTCCTGACACAAAGTGGATCCTCAGTTAATGCTGGAATATGCTATATGGGGGGACCTGTATGCAAATTGAAACCTAAAGGCAACATGTTGCTGTCAAAACAATCAGACAGACCAAACAACCCAAAGAATCATATATGAGTATGGTTCCATTAGAATGCTCACAAAGACATTTTATTAAATGAAAAAAGCCAGATGTAGAAGAGTTTGCATGGCATATTAGGTCATCTATTTAGAAAGTAGAGGTAGAGGGAGATGTATTATATTTCTATCTCTGCTAAGATGATCAGAGAACATCACCGGACAATTTCACATAGAAAAAATAACCTTGGAGGAGAGAGCCTTTCAGGGATAGAAGACTTAGTTTTCACTGTTTACTCTTTCATCATTTAAAAACTTTGGAAAATGTGTGTACATTACTATTAATATTTCAATTAGATACACATAGAGAGAGGAGATAGGTAGGTAGGTAGATGATAGATAGATAGATAGATAGATAGATAGATAGATAGATAGATAGATAGATAGATAGATAATAGATAGTAGATAGATAGATAGATAGATAGATAGATAGATAGATAGACAGACAGATAGATAGATAGATAGGCTGACCTATGGTTTTCACTTGGGTTTGACCAATGGAAACACCAGCAGCAGATCAAAGGGGAGGAAAGGAGACGAGTCAGGTCATAGTATTTATTCTCCCACCCCCTTCCTGAGGGGTCACAGTGGATTTCCCAAGTAAACAGAAGAGCACAGTTACTGTCAGGTGGCCTTCCCTATATAGTCTTCTCTATCTGTAGATTCTGAGAACTGTCCGCACCCCAGTCCCCTTTAGTTCTTACACAGGACTTCGTCATTTCTTGTGATTTCCCTTAGCTCTGCCCACACCTTTGTAACTTGTCACTTTATTAAACTCTCCTCAGATTGCCATATTTAAGTGAGCCAAAGGTTCAGTAAATATGAAAACCATAGGTCAGTCTATCTATCTATCTATCTATCTATCTATCTATCTATCTATCTATCTATTTATCTATCATCTATCTGTCTATCATCCACCTACCTACCTATCTCCTCTCTTTATATGTATCTAACTGAAATATTAATAGTAATGTACACACATTTTCCAAAGTTTTTAAATGATGAAAGAGTAAACAGTGAAAACTAAGTCTTCTATCCCTGAAAGGCTCTCTCCTCCAAGGTAATTTTTTCTATGTGAAATTGTCCGGTGATGTTCTCTGATCATCTTAGCAGAGACAGAAATATAGTACATCTCCCTCTACCTCTACTTTCTAAATAGATGACCTAATATACCATGCAAACTCTTCTACATCTGGCTTTTTTTATTTAATAAAATGACTAAAAGATGATAGATTAGATAGATAGACAGATAGATAGATAGATAGATAGATGGTAGATAGAAGATAAATGATAGATAGATGATAGGTAAGATGTGTGAGAGACAGAGAGAGACAGAGAGAGAGAGGAAGGAAGAAAGGGAGCGAGGTGAGAAGAAAATAAATTTGAAGGAGGGTGGTCTAGCAGTGTTGCTTCCCTGAAGCACCTCAGACTATGGCCCTCATCACTGCAGATGCATTAACTCGATTTTTCTAGGGCTCTGAGAATGGTTCCCTTCCTGAGAGTAGACTCCCACTGTCTAAGGTCACATAATGCAAAGACTAAATCTGTTTGCTGTGGGATCTCATTGATGATGTTGGTGTTTATGTCCGTGCATGTATCCACCGTCACCTCCTGCAACTTCCTGAGACACACACCACCTCTCCTTGAGATCTGGAAGCAATTCTGCTCTGCATTCACAATGGACACCCTGTCCTGACAGCTACTAGTCCAAGATGCCAAAGGGTAGCGTTTCCAAGTTTGGACTCCATGTAGGCTGGGGGTGGGACAAGCCGCTAAGTTCTACTTCGTGCTGTACCGGACCTGGGCCATTTCCTCTTAGCTAGGAAGCAGCTCCAAGTATGATTTGCACAAGGCTCCCATTCACAAATGTTTTTGAAACCATTGACTGCTTTGTCATCCCCAAACCACGCCTTGGTTAAGAATTCCTTGAGTCTGTTATACCCAGTACTAGAAGTCAGGAATGGTTATATGTTTAAAATATGGGATAATAATGGATTGTATGGATAAAATGAAATAATCTGAGCACTTTGATGTGGTGGCTGGCATGTAATAAATGCTCAGTAAAGGCTAGCTATATTTTACTATAATAATTATTGTTCATATTATAATGCTTCCTGAATATTTTAACTGGAAACAGTTAAACTCTTAAGCATATTTTATGAAAACCAGTGAGTCAAGAATGAACACTTGCTACATAGTAGTTTCTGTTTTCGTGGCTGGAAGTATCCAGCCATGTGATATGAAAAATGAAGGCATTGATGGCTGGGTGTGTTTTGGACAGCTCTCATATTAAACGCGACACTTGAATTTTTGACAAATTTAGGCTTACATTTTTTCTTACCTGAGGTCCTAGTACACTTAGTTACCATTCTCATATATTTTTTGATACAGGTTCTCTCTGAAATGAAACTTCAGAAAGATATGAAGTTCTAAAATGGGGCTATTTTATTCCATTTTAGGCTTTGATAGAATCTCCTAACCAGTGAATTCCCTATGGGCATATGCACAATATAGTGTGTGCAATATGATTTATTTTTGCTCCATAAAAATAGACTTCATTTTTCTCTGAAAATTGGAGTGATTTTTTATGTAATGTGTGTGTGTGTGTGTGCGTGCGCATGCATGAGAAAAAGAGAGAGATCCCATTGAAGTACAGTTGCATATGCCATCGAAGTCATCTCTTCACATCCTTATGACATTTGCCTTATTTTTAATTTGTAGAAGTAATATTATCTAGGTCACAGGGGAAAGAAAAATTTCCACATCTAATTCTCCAATTGAAAACCAAGGTACACACTAACAATCCTGTTGGCCTTTCCAGAGCATTGAATACCAACAAGGATGTATTTTATATTTAACTTTGGCGATGAACGTACTTACATTATAGGACGATTATTCATGAAGATGGTTTATCGATCTTGTTAAGACTGCCTTAACTGTTGGCATTGTGCAGCCATTTCTTGGCCTTATGAATGGCTGTGCTGTAACAAGGGCTGGATCTACGATAGCTCAGAATGAACTTGCAGAGAGGGGAAACTTGGCCCAACATATTGCTCCCCATAGCTGACTGCAAACATAGTCTCAAGAAACTAGAACGATTTGGCAATGTCTTTGTAGCCAAAGGGCTCTTTGGATTTAAAAAATGAACTGAGTTTGACATCGGCATAGAAAACCATCTGAAGGAATTCACCAAAGTCTTCACAGTGGCTTTAGCTTGGGGCGTGGCTCTGGAGGTAAAGTAAGCTCTCACTGTTAATGTCTTCCAGCTCTATAGTATGGACGTGTCTATAACAAGCGTGTCCAAGCCACAGCCTGTGGGCCACACGTGGCCCAGGACAGCTTTGAATGTGGCCCAATAAAAATGTGTAAACTTTCTTAAAAAATTATAAGATTGTTTTGTTTTGTTTTTTTGCATTTTTTTTTTTTTTAAGCTCATCAGCTATTATTAGGGTTAGTGTATTTTATGTGTGGCCCAGGGCAATTCTTTTTCCACTGTGGCCCAAGGAAGCCACAAAGTTGGACACCTCTGCTCTACAGCCTGACCCAAAAGCACCATGACCCCCTCCTCCCTCCACCTCCGCCCCACAAAAGAATTCTTGTTCAGTCTGGCCCAAGAAATCCCCACGACCCCGTCTGCATTGTCCAGGACTCACCTCCTACAACCCTGCAACGTCCCAGACACCCGACCTGCATCTCATATCTGGTCTCACCTCCCCCTGATTGTTCTTCCAGCCTTTGGCTTCCTTTGAGAGTTCCTTCTCTTTGTCTCCTGTGGAGTCTTTCTGCTACCCACCCCCACCCTCGGTTGGCTCCTCTCTCTAAGTAGCTGATTAGCACATTATTGAACTTCATGGTAATGACTTACATCTTTTCTCCAACACTGTTGCTTCTTTGAGAGCAAAGATCTTCTTTATTTTGCTTATATGTTTACAATTTTTTTTAAGATTTACTTTATTGTTTTTGACAGAGACAGAGAGAAGGGGGAGGGCCCAGAGCAGTCTCCACAGTTGCACGTCATCCATTTTTGTCATGGTTTTGTTCCACACAGGTGGGCGGGGGCCACACGGTGCAAGAACTGAACTGGGGCCTCCCTCATGGGAAGCACACCCCAGTTCAGCATATGGGTCTACATGGGCCAGGGTCGGGATTCGATCCTCAGTCCCCAGGGCTGCAAAGCGAGCGCTTAACCCGTTGAGCCATCCCGGCTTCCCTTACAATTTTTTTAAATTTTGACACTCTCAACATTTTCCATGTATAGTACATGAACATTTTCCATGAACTCTGTATACTGAGTAAATGAGTGAGTGAATAAATGAATGCAGACAGCATAGACCAGAATGTATAAGATATATGGTCAAGTCTTATTTCTGATATTCTGGCTGGATTTCATTTTGTTCTCACATGAATGGCACTTTGGACACTCCCAAGTTCTGTGATTCTAAAATAGTCATTTTTCAGTTCCTGGTTTTATTAGATGCCACGCTGTGACTACTGGGGCCCAGGAGGAGCTGGGAGGCCAGTTCCACCCTGACGCCTCCAGCAATTTTTTGCTCCATGGTTTTGTTCAGCCTAGTGACCATGCCACTTTGAACAAGTTACTCCACTGCTCTACACCTTCATTTCCTCAGCTGTGATATGAGATGTATAATGTGATTACCTCCTAGAGCACCACCAAGGATTGGATCAGATAATGTACATAAAGTTCTTAGTAGGATGCCTAGCAATGGAGCACATAATAAGTGCTCAATGAATATTGGTGATGGTGATGTTTCATTGATGTTTCTGAAGGCGATTTGCACTTTTTTGCAAAGGAGGCAGGCCAATAATGATGCCCCTGTGAATTGCTGCATTCTGTATCGGTTAACAAAGTACGATATCACTGTGCTACATGGTCAATACTGAACTACATAAGCATAGACACACTCGTTTGTCTGCAACGTGTTGGACTTCAAAGACAGTACAGTGGACCAAGGCAATTTACCATTCTATTTAAGTGTCTACTCTCATGCACATCAAAAATTCCATCACTAGAAGTTTTATTTATGATTAGGACACTTTGTCCCCTTTTGAAATGTAGATATTTTAACCAGTAGGAACACATGAGTCATGTCAACCTTAGAGTGAATGAATTAATTACAGCTTTCGCAGAGAGCGGTGTTGATGGGAAGAAGAGAATTGGGGTTTGGAGCCTAAGGAATGGAGGGAAGGAAGGGATGAATAATAGCAAGGGCCTCTCAGACGTGATGAGTTTGGAGATGGCAGTTCTTGCACGGTTTGCAAGCTGGCCAGCATTTTGACTATCAGACAGGCCTCGATCAGGGAGAAAAGAGGTTCTGCTCCCAGCAGCATTGGTTGCTGAAAGCAATTGTTCTGGTTGCTGAAAGCTCACGCCTAGGGTCGCGGGCCTGAGTCCAGCTGCCTGGTCACCCACTCTTTGCAAAGCTGTCTTGTTTTCTAAATCAGCTGGGATCTGGGTGGCAAATAACAGAAATGCCAACTAAAAACTGGTTTAGGCATCGAGGGGATTGTTTGGACTCATATAACTGGAAAGATCAGGGGTAGCGATGGCTTCAGGGCCCAGCGGAAATCATCCATGCTCAGTATCATTCCGTCTCTTGTCTCAGCCTGTAACTGTGTTGACGTCCATCTCAGGCTTCATGGTGGATGGTGACAACAGCTTTCATCACTCTGTGCCCTCAGTTCCGAGGCACATGGGAATAGACCTTGCTTCTGCTTTAAAAATCCAAAGAAAATTCTCCCTTTGTCTCCTTGGCTCTGAAGGGGCAAAGCACCCATCTCCGAAGAAATGACTCTGGCTTGGGGGAGTATAAGCTCTGATAGACTGCTAATAAATAGATAGACATCCTGTGTGTATGGATCAAAAGACTTAATCTTATTAAGATGTCCATGCTGCTCAAAATGATCTACAGACTTAATGGAGTTCCTAATAAAATCACAATGGCATTTTTTTTTTTTTAAAGAAATCGAAAAATTTATCCTGAAGTGTATATGAAATCGCAAGGGACACTAAATAGCCAACACAATTTTGAAAAACAAACAAACCTAAGTTAGAAGGCTCACACTTCCTAATTTTTTTTAAAGACTTATTTTCTTGTTTTTGACAGAGAGACAGAGAGAAGGGAGAGAGCCCAGAGCAGTCTCCATAGTTGTGCATCATCAGTTTTTGACATGATTTCATTTCATGCAGGTAGACAGGGGCCCCATAGGGCAGGAACTGGGCTGGGGCCTCCTGCATGGAAAGCTTGCCCTAGCCACTGAACTGAACTGAGGGCCTCCCACATGGGAAGCACACCCCAGTTCAGCATGTGGGTCCATACGGGCTGGGGCCAGGACTCGATCCTCGGACCCCAGGGCTACATAGTGAGTGCTTAACCCACTGAGCCATCCCAGCTTCCCCCCAATCTTAAAATTATTACAAAGCTACAGTAATCCAAACACATGAAACTAGCCTAAAGGTGTACATATAGACCAGTGAGACAGAATGGAGAGTTCAGACACAAAACCTTGCTTACGTGGTCAAATGATCTTTGACAAGGGTACCAAGACCACTCAATGGAGAAAAAAACGTCTCATCAACCAAAGGTTTGAGAAAAATTAGGTATCTATCTGCAAAATAATAATAATAAAGTTGGATCCTTATCTTACACCCTGTACAGAAAGCCACCCCAAATGAATTAAAGACCTAAATATATAAGAACAAAAACTATAGAATTCCTGGAAGAAAACAGGGGAAAACCTAATAACATTAGATTTGACAATGGTTTCTTGGTTAGTGCATCAAAAACACAGAAAACACAAACAAAAATCAACCAATGGAAATATTTCAAACTTAAAACTGGGGTACATCAAAGGATACAACACAATCAGCAGAGTGAACAATCAATCTATGGAATGGGAGAAAATATTTGCTAATCACGTATCTGATAAGGGATCAATATCCAGAATATATAAAGAACTACAACTCAACAACAAGACCCTAATCAAATAACTTAATTTAAAAAATGGCTAAAGGACTTGAATAGATATTTCTCCCAAGATGACATATACAAATGGCTAACATATAACAGATGATATATATGTGTGTGTGTGTGTGTGTGAAAAAATGGTCAATATCATTAATCATGGGAGAAATACAAATCAAAATCACAGTGAGATATCGCATTAATTTCTCATACCCATTAGAATGGCTATTATAAGACAAACAAAACACCTAGAAAATAACAAGTGTTGACAAGGATGTGGGGAAATTGGAACCCTTGTGCACTGTTGATGAGAATGTAAAATGGTGTAGCTGCTGTGGAAAACAGTCTAGAGGCTCCTGAAAACATTAAAGATAGAACTATTATATGATCCAACATTCTTACTTCTAGGTATATACCCAAAAGAATCCAAAGCAGGGTTTGAAGAGATATTTGCATGCCCATGTTCATAGCCACATTATTCACAATAGCCAAGAAATGTAAGCAAACCAAATGTCCATCAAAAGATAAATGAGTAAACAAAATGTGGTGTATACATACAATGGAATATTATTTAGCCTTGAAATGACAGACATAACTGATATCACCTCAATAAATTTAATAAATAAAAAGGATAACTGTTTTGTTTTTTTAATGAAAAAAAAAAAAGAAAAGAAAGACACCCTTACCTGCTACAACTCGAAGGCAAAACCTTCAAGACATGATGCTGAACAGTGAGATAGGGTCCTCATAGAAGGACAAGTGCTATATGATTCCACTTACAGTATCTAAAGTAGTCAAAGTGATAGAGACAGAAAGGGGTATGGTGGTTACCAGGGTCTGGGGGGAGGTTTAATGGGTATAGAGTTCAGATTTGTAAGATAAAAAGTGCTGGATATATGTTTCATAAAAATGGGACTATTCTTAACACTACTGAATTTGTACACTTAAAAATGGTTATGATGAAAATTTTATGTGGTTTTTTAAAAGATTTATTTTTATTGTTTTTGACAGAAAGAGAGAGAGACAGACAGAGACAGAGAGAAGGGGGAGGGCTCAGAACAGTCTCCACAGTTGCACATCATCGGTTTTTCCACATAGTTTCATTCCACAGGTGGACATGGGGCTGCACAGGGCAGGAACTGGTCTGGGGTCTCACCCCAGTGAGAACTGAACTGGGGGAACTCCCCAGTTCAGCACATGGGTCCACATGGGCCAGGGCCAGGATTCGATCCTTGGTCCCCAGGGCTACAAAGTGAGCACTCAACCCACTGAGCCATCCTGGCTGCCCTTTATGTGGTTTTTAACCACAATTTAAAAACAGACCCATCCCAAATCCATCCCATCCCAAATCCATCCCATCCATTATACATTAAATCAGGTGGCGTGGGGCTAGGAATTCCATGTCATTTAAAAGCTCCTTGGATTGTTTTATGATACAATCAGGTTTGCAAAGAAATGTTCTCATCTCTAATCCCGAATTGAATCTGTCTACCCAGTTTTTCCTCCTGAGCCAATTACTGCAAGGGGGCAGTAATCACACAGAGCAATTTATAGAGCACTTTGTTCAGAGCTGGGTTGGGGTGCAGACTGTATGTGGGCCACCAAGTCACCCCAATAGGTTACAATCAAGGCTTTAGTTAACTCAGGGTTCCACATACAACCCTTTGTGTGACTTCTCGGCAGGTCAAAATAGGGGATGCCTCGCAGAGCTCAGGATGAGATCCCAGACAGAGCTGTGCCTGTTTTTAGGACTAGTTGGCAGAAGGAAGAGGGCAAGGAATAGGGGAAAGAGACAAAGTGGGAAGCAGGAGGAAAGTAACCACCTAGAATGGGATGGTTGGGGGATGCCGTGATAGCTCAGTGGTTGAGCATTTGCCTCACAATCATGAGGTCCAGGGTTCAATCCCTGGCCCCGGGCCTGCACAACCCTATAGGCTGAACTGTGGTGCAACTGGTAACCGCTGGGATGGTGGTGAAGGTTGTCACCTTCCCAGGTGGGAAACCCTCAGTTCAATTCATGCCCCACACGGCCCCACATCCGCCTGTGTGGAATAAAACCACATCACAACTAATGATGTACAACTATGGAGACTGCTCTGGGCCCTTCCCCTTCTCTCTCTCTCTCTCTCTCTCTCTCTCTCTCTCTCTCTCTCTCTCTCTCTCTCACACACACACACACACACCCTCTCTCAAAACCATAAAATAATTATTTTTAAAAAAAGAATGGGATGGTTGGGGTAAAGACAGAGAGAAAGTTCCAGAAGCCAGAAACAGAGAGCTGACAAAAGGGACAAGGGGAAACAATATAATGCTTTGTGTGTCTAGACCTGGGGCTATTTAATTTGTTTTAAAATAAAATAAAAATGGCTGGGGGAAAAGAAAACATCATTCTTTACTAGGGAGAGAGTTGGGAGCAGGCAGTAGAGTTTTTAGACAGGAAACAGTAATCAATATTCAAAATCCTACTTCTTAATACACGGATGGATTGAATTCAGGCGTTGGCGCAATTTAATTAAATGGACTGTTGTTTTTCTTTCTCGCTGGTTTTAGGGCGAGCGTGGCGAGTATGAGGTGAGCAGGATTAGGTGCTCATTGAGGCAGATCTATCTGGCTGTATAAACAGGCTGAGGTGGCTTTCATGTAAATTCATAGTCAGAAAGGCGTGGGTACCAGGTGGTTATAGGATTCCCCCCTCAGTTTCCAGTTTTAGAGAGCAAGAGGGGATTGTTGGGTAAGTTCAAACAATTTTTAAGTTATAATTGGGTTTCTTCCTAAAACATATTAGCTACGTGTTGTTGTGACAGCCCTGTGTACTTTGTACTTCTGCGACACTTTCCTCCAGAAAATGTATTCAGCTCTTCTTTTCACTTGAAAGGGGAACCGATAGTTAAGCACCTGTTGTGTAGCAGCAGTCTTGGAGTTTAAAATGCATTACCTAAATTAATTCTCTATACAACACTCATTTTATAGTGGAGAAAGCTGAGTTGGGGGGTGGCAGGGGTGGTTTTAGCCAGTGAGTTCAGCCCCAAAGCCAATGTTCTTTGTCAGTTAAATCAGGTTTTGAAAGAGGTGAGGCGAAGCTGTCTAAATCCCTTTGATTTTGTTTTCACAGAGTTCAGTTTAGATAGCAGAGGTGAATATTAGTCCTCAAATTCAGAAGTCTAAATAATTTACTTCTTTAATGACTATAAATCAGCTTAATCATAACTGTAGGCATCTGTCCTGCTAAATGTTCTGCTATTTCTGCCCACGTGTTCCCTTGGGCCTGCATGTGGCTATGTGCAAGTAGTGTTCTGTCCTTGCTGGTCTTAGTTCATCGTGGCTGCAGCCTGGGACGCCGCCGCTGTGGTCTGCTCTGGTCCTTGCAGCTTTACAAGGCAGGGAGACACACAGAAAACCTGGAATTTATTTATAAAGCATTGCGTAATGATTCTTACATGTTTAAACTTCAGTCACCTTCAAAGTGCTCTCCGTTGGATACAATACATCTATCGAGACGCTTTATCCACGGCTCAGAACAGTTTCTGAATGTGTCGATGTTGATGCTGTTTTTTGTATCACCTCTTCCACATCGGCAAAATGTTTTCATTTGAAGACTCTTTTAAGTCTCTCGGGATGAGATCAGGTGAAAAGGGAGGGTGGGGCATGGGAGTCATGCTGTTTTTGGTCAGAAACTGCTGAGCACTCAGTGCGGTGTGGGCAGGTGCGTTTGTCAGGCTGCATGTGCTTCGAGTCAACCACCCATCAATTCACCCATGAAACGGGCAAATGTGTTAAAAGAGTCACCAAAATATAATTCACTGAAGCTGAATGCAGCCTCTCACAACCACACCTGCTGGTCCACAGATGCAGATGGGCTCCTAGACCACTCACCTAGCCAGGAAGCCTGTGCTACAAGGGCCCACCCTCCAGACAACCACTGTGTTATTTTTGGGTCCCCCTTTGTATTTGAGAAAAGCCTTCCTTGGTCATGCTTCCTGGAAAAGTATTCATCTCTCACCTCCAATTCTTGTTTCATCAACACATTCAGACTTTCGAAAATAAAATCCAAGAAGAGAATAACAATAATACCTACCTCAAAATTGTGTGGGGAAGCCGGGATGGCTCAGTGGGTTAGGCGCACACTTTGCAGCCCGGGGACCGAGGATCGAATTTCGGCCCCGGCCCGTGCGGCCCCATATGCTGAAATGGGGAGTGCCCCCAGTTCAGTTCTCACCGGGGTGAGACCCCGGCCCAGTTCCTGCCCTGTGCAGCCCCCTGCCCACCTGTGGAATAAAACTATGTGGAAAAACCAATGATGTGCAACTATGGAAACTGTTATGGGCCCTCCCCCTTCTCTCTGTCTCTGTTTCTCTCTCTCTCTCTCTCTGTCAAAAACAATAAAATAAATAAATAAATCTTAAAAAAACAATGTTGTTAACCTTAAAAAAAAAAATTGTGAAGATTCAATGAATTACCTACAAAATGCTTAGCACACTGCCAGACACATAGCATGTGCTCTATAAATATCAGCTATTATTACATTATCTTAGAACATATTTACATATGTAAAGGGTGTCCCAAAATTCTCGCAAAATTTGAATTTTATGTCATTTGTGCGGTAAAGTGTTGCCAATGAAAGAAAAGACAGCGTGACAGCTGACAGTTCAGGGTTATTAAAAATGGAGCGCTACACGAAAGAACAACGCGTTTTCATTGTTGAGCAATGAAAATTTACAATTTTGAATTGTAAACCTGTGTTTTCTATCAAAATTACTTCTTGCGTGAATTTTGGGACACCCTTTATTTCTCTCTCGTTTTACTTACGTGACTTACAGAATATAGAATACGATACAGAGTTTGTCATTGCTCGTGTGTCAGCCGTGCTGATATGGGTTTGTGCTCAACTGGCACAGGAATTCTATTGCATTATGCACAATTCTCATTGAAAAAGTGGGGAAAAGGTCGTGCAGTGCTGCTACCATTGTGTGCTCTGACGTAACAGTATATGCTTACCAAGAGAGAACTTCTGTTTTGTCTAGACATCAATGTGAACTCAATCCGCCCCTTACAATTTTACACATGTGATGACTGGGAGAGCCATTTCAGAGACAAGCTTCCGGCTCCGTTTCATTCAAACCTTGCTTCTCTTCCACAGTCCAGCATGATGTGTAGTGGGTCACTTTCATATCAGGCTAAGACCCCAGGCTCTGAAGGTTTGTTTCATGATGAATCAGCCCAATGGACAGAAGGAACATTCTTGGAAGCCATCTCTATACCAGGACGATTGTAAACCACCTAAAAATACCCTCCTGGACCAAATGAAGTGTAACCTCAACACGACTTCTCATTCACCAGATCCGAAAAATGCCCACAGATATTCAGTGTGACCTGACAAGAAGAGAAACATGACGGTAGGCACATCTGAATGAAGAGACAGCCACCTTAATGATTTAAGGCAAGCCTATCTTATATGTATGCGTTTTCCAAAAATGTGGCTGTGTAAACTCATTTTTAGGGTCCCCCTGAGAGCCTTTGTATGAGAGAAAGCCCCTGACACTTCCCTCGGTTAGTTTTGTGGTAAATCACTTCATGAAAGAACACGTTCAACAAATGTCAACCAAGGTTGGCAGTTGCCTGGGAGTGAAGATGGTAGGGGTCACTTGTGCTGACTTCTGTTCACGTGCCCTCTCCAGCTTGCCCACCCGTCTCTGCCCTGCTCTGGGTTGCTCCATGCCCCCTGGTCTGTCTTAAACTTCCTCCCTCCTGGCCTCTTTTTGCCTTGGGTGAGGGAGGCATCAGCAGATTTGGTGAGAAGGAGAGAGAGGTCTGGATACATACCAGTCCTCAGGTCTTCTCCCCACAGTTTTCTTTTTATTTTCTTTCTTTTTAGATTGATTTTCTTTTCAGAGACGCTGAGAGAGAGAGAGAGAAGGGGGAGGGCCCAGAGCAGTCTTCATAGTTGTGCATCATTAGTTGTGACATAGTTTCATTCCACACAGGTAGATGTGGGGCAGGAACCGAACCGGGGCCTCCTACAGGGGAGGCGAGAACCTTCGCTGCCATCTGGCAGTTACTAGTTGTGCCACAGTTCAGCATATGGGTTTGCACGGGCCGGGGCCGGGATTTGATCCCTGGAACTCATGGTTGCAAGGCAAGCTCTCTACCTGTTGAGCTATCCCGGCCTCCCTCCCCCACATTTTCCATATGGTTTTGACCCCATCTACACAGAGCTCCAGCCCCTGGTGGGTGATCCTCTTGTAGGACTACAGAGCTTGCTGCGTCCAACAACACCTACCGTATGTTCTCCTTAGGCCTAAAAGTACTATAAGCTTCATGCAGTTGTTTGTTACTGGGTGCCCACCATCCCTTGTTAGTTGCCTGGACCTGTCCACACCTCTCTACCTTGTCCCTTCATCACACCCCTTCAGTCCTCCTTTTGAGTGGGTTGCTTCTTGCTGGACCCCCACCTGACACATCGTTCTGACCCCAAATACTAATGCCCTGCAGTCATTTACGGCCATGTTACCTTTTCTTTCTTCTGGGATCCTAAGATCAAAAGCGTTGATCATCTTCTTCTTCACAGAGTTAGTCATGAAAAATATGTTCCGAAAGCTGCTTCCTCTTCACGTAGTGAAGTCATAAAATTGTAGCAGATCTGCCTGTAACATGCAAGAGAATTCTGCTTCTTGACCCAGCTGTTAATTTCCCCAGGGGGTGACAGATCCTCAGAGTGGTTAGCCTCTCGTTAACATCTCTGCGTCTCCATATGTGTTTATATAACCTCTTAGCTCTGTCCTATGTGGCTCTAGGGAAATCCACCACACTCATTGCGAGTTGAATTGTCCCATCGAATTACATAAGAGGAAAATCTGACCCCATTCAACTGCCACAGGAGGAATGGGAGACACCGTTAAGTGCCGACTGATTTTCAGGCCGGAGATCCCTTTCCATCCGTGAGTCCTTTAGGGTTTCTTCGAGCTGCTCAAATGGTTGTTGCTCAAAAAGAATAGAGGTTTTTCCTACCCTGAGAAAATACTTAATCCGGACATTAGAAATATTTCTCTGAGTGGGGAGAAACACAGGAAATACTCACCAGTACCATGTTTATCTTTAGTAAGAGAAGGGAAAGAAATGGGCAGACACAGAACATTCTTACGCGTTCTTCTTTATCCAGCTGCAAGTGAGAACTCCAGACACTCTGACTTCAGAATCGCACCAGCCGGGGGAACCTCAGGACAGAACTGCCTTTACAAAGTTCCCCTCAGGCTCTCTTCCCACCTGATTGTCACAACTCCCGGTGACAGAGTTAGTTGTGTGCCCTGAGTATTTCAAGGAAGCTCCTGTCTGAATCTGCCCAAGGCTGAATGGCTGACCCCCTTTCTTTCCTTCAGCCAGGATTTGTTGAGTGACTGTGAAGGGTGGGGGAGGCCTGTTCAAGGTGCTGAAGATACTGCAGCGAATGTGACCCAGTGCTTCCCTCATGAGCTTACCCTCTACGAGGGCGAGCTGATGCAGTTTGCTTCCACTACAATATGTTTTGTTACATTAGACATGTCTGGATATAACTGGCTCTGTGTAGTCACATGTTGTATCTCCCCTCCATCATTCTTGACCTTGCACACACAGATGCTTACATTTGTCACTCAGTGCCCATCGAAATGAAAGAGTATTCAGACGTTCGGTTCAAATAGCGTGCTGTTATTGAATTTTTTTTTAAGATTTGTTTTTGACAGAGACAGAGAGAAGGGGGAGGGCACAGAGCAGTCTCCATAGTTGCACGTCATCAGTTTTCAACATGGCTTTGTTCCACACAGGTGGGCCACGGGGCGGCGCAGGGTGGGAACCAGGCTGGGGGCCTCCCCATAGGAGGCACTTCCCCATGAGCTGGGGGCTACACTGGGGTGGGGGGGAAGAACACAACTGGGGGCCTCCCACGTGGGAAATGCACCACAGTTCAGCATAGGGGTCTGCACGGGCTGTGGTCAGGACTCGATTCTCGGACCCCGAGGCTGCAAGGTGAGCGCTGAACACTCTGAGCCATCCCAGCTTCCCCTGTTACTGAATTCTTAACAGCAGAACAGTTCCTCCAAATTTTTGAAATGTTTGAAGAAGAAGGCGAGGACTTCTTAAAGAAGGTCAGTACAGGTGATGGAACTTAGGTCCATCATGGTGACCGTCAGAACAAAAGGCCGTCCAGGGAACACCAGCAGAAGGGACCCCTCAGCCGAGGCCTGAGCTTTGAATGTTTTTGGCTGAGGGGATCCTAACGGTGGTTTTCCATGGACGGCCTTTTGTTCTCGGGGCCGTCATTATGCACCCACATTCCACCACCTGTAATGGTCTCCTTTAAGACGTCTTCACCTTCTTTCAGAAATTCCACCTGGAGGAACTTTTCTGCTGCTAAGAATTTAATCACAGCACGCTGTTTGAACTCAACGTCTGAACACCCTTCCATGTTGATGTGCTCTGGGAGACAAACCTAAGCATCTGTGTGTGCAAGGTCAAGAATGACGGAGGGGCGAGACCATGTGACTACACAGAGCCGGTTGCATCCAGACGTGTCTAATGTAACAACAACTATGACAGTGGAGACCAAATTTATCAGCCCGCCCTTGAAGTAGGAGAGGCAGAAATTAAACAGGCAAGGAAATTCACAGATGCATATCATCTATTGTCACGGCGGTATTCGGGTTTCGCAGCCTGTAGTGCAAAGGCAGTAGATTATAACAAGTAAATATCCTAATAATGGTGGCGTGCAGAAAATAATCATCACAGGAGGTTGCTGTGCTTAGAAAGGCTACTGACAAGGTAGGCCCTTGGCTTGTGTCTGGTTCTGTGCTAGGCAGAGGGTGTCTATGGGACCAACTCCCAGCAGAAAGCCCTGGGCACGGGGTCTCTAACTGCTTCCCCAAGAGCCAACTTTTCCCACGTGATGTCACAGTTCATTGTGGGAAGAACAGACGCAACCTGAGTGACTTCACTGGGGACAGACTCCTGGGGCCTTGTGCCTTCCTCCCGACTTCACCGCACATGCCTGTTTGCTCTGGGGACTCCACTTTGAATCCTTTCACCGGGATCAACCCTGGTTGTGAGTCCTGGTGAACACCAAACCTTCGGGGAGGCTTGATGACCTATGACACAGCTGGGAACTTCAGAATTTCTAGAAACAAGGGGATTACAATATTTTTCGGTTAACATAGTTAAAATGGCCATACTCCCCAAAGCAATATACAGATTCAATGCCATTCCCATCAAAATCCCACAGTTATTCTTTCAAGAAATAGATAAAAAAATCATCCAATTTGTATGGAACCACAAAAGACCACGAATCGCAAAAGCTATCCTAAGAAAGAAGGATAAAGCTGGGAGCATCTCACTGCCTGACTTTTATCTGTACTACAAAGCCTCAGTAATCAAAACAGCTTGGTACTGGCAGAAAAACAGGCACATGGACCAATGGAATAGAATTGAAAACCCAGAAATAAACCCACGAATTTATGGGCAGATTATTTTTGATAAAGGATCGAAAAATATACAGTGGGGAAAAGAAAGACTCTTCAGTAAATGGTGCTGGGAAAACTGGAAAACCACACGCAAAAGGCTGAATGTGTACTGCGATCTCTCACCATATACCAAAATTAACTCAAAATGGATTAAAGACCTCCAAATAAGAAAGGAAACAATAAATCGCATAGAAGAAAACATTGGCACTAAACTTAGGGACCTGGGATTCAGGGAGGACTTTATGAATCTGACCTCAATGGCAAGGCAAGTAAAAGCACAAATAAACAAATGGGACCTTATTAGGCTAAAAAGCTTCTGTGCTGCAAAGGAAACCATCAACAAAGCAAAGAGGCAACCAACCAACTGGGAGAAAATATTTGCAAACAATGCCTCTGATAAGGGGCTAATATCAAAAATATATAAAGAACTTGTACAACTCAACAAGAAAAAAACAAGCAATCCAATTAAAAACTGGGCAGATGACCTTAACAGACACTTCTCTTGTGAAGACATACATATGGCCAACAGATATATGAAAAAATGCTCCACATCACTAGCAATTAGGGAGATGCAAATAAAAACCACAATGAGATACCATCTTACACCTGTTAGAATGAATATAATCAACAAGACCAGGGATAACAAGTGCTGGAGAGGCTGTGGACAAAAAGGAACCCTCATACACTGCCGGTGGGAATGTAAACTGGTACAGCCACTATGGAAGGCTGTATGGAGATTCCTCAAAAAATTACAAATGGAATTACCATATGATCCAGCCATCCCTCTACTGGGCATCTACCCAAAAAACCTGAAAATCTTAATCTTTAAAGATGTTTGTACCCGCATGTTCATCGCAGCACTGTTCACAGTGGCCAGAACATGGAAACAACCAAAATGCCCTTCGATAGACGACTGGATAAAGAAGATGTGGTACATTTACACAATGGAATACTACTCAGCGATAAGAAATGATGAAATACAGTCATTTCTGGCAACATGGATGGACCTAGAGAC
>PVKE010011915.1:7748-39390 GCA_004027555.1 Craseonycteris thonglongyai | reverse complement strand
GGGGTGGGGGAGGAAGAGAGAAACTTAGTGACTCATATTTTAAAAATCAAATGGTCTGAAATATGTGTAATTTGAGTTTCCTAAAAAAGGTGGTTAGAGAGATTGGGGCAGAAAAATATTTAGAGAAATACAATCACACACAGCATAAGGCTTTTTGGTCACTGACAGACATCATGTATAATATGGTTCTCAAGATTATAAAGAGCTGAAAAATTCCTATCATCTTTGGATGTCATAGCTGTGACATGGTAGCACAACCCATTATTCACAGTGATGCTGGTATGAACAAACCTACACTGCCAATCATGTAAAAATATAGCACATACAATTATGTACAATACATAATACTTGATAATAAATCACTGTTTCTGATCTATATATTTACTATACTATACTTTTTATAATTATTTAGCGTGTTCTCTTTCTACTTATAAAAATATATTTTGCTGTTAAACAGTATGCCTTATTATATTGGCAGCAGCCTTATACATCTCATGTCTACTGTGTCTCTTGATTGCATTATTTTCTCCTGTGTTTGATTTAATCTTGTGTTGTTTTGCACAGTAACATGCTGCACAGGCTTGTAGCCTAGGAGTAATAGGCTATACCATACAGGTTAAACGTGTAGTATATTCAGTTATACCATGTAGGTTTGTATAAGTGTACTCTCTGATGTTTGCACAATGATGAAATCATCTAATAACACATTCTTCAGAATGTATCCTCATCATTAAGCAGTTCATGATTGTAATGGCTGAAATGTTCCAAATTTGACAAAAATTATTGACATAGATCCAAAAAGCTGAGGGAATTATTAGCAAGATCAACACAAAGAAAACCATTTCCAGGCATATAATAGCCAAATTCCCAAATATCAAAGATGAAGAGACAAAGCTAAAATAATCAAAGAAGAGAAAAGGCAAATTAACTACAGATAACAACCATAAGAATCACTGATGGCATCTAGTCAGAAACAGGGCAAACCGGGATTCAATGAAATGACATCTTTAAAATAAAAAAGGAAAGGAATATTTATAATTTATAATTCTTCAGCTAATATAATCATTTTTCAAAAATGAAAGTGAAATAGACACTTTGAGATTCAAAAAAATGTAATAAATTTGTCATGAACAGTTGTGTTCTACAATGAAATGTCAATGAAAGTTCTACAGACTTAAGGAAAATAATACCAGATGGAAATTCAGATCCACACGAAGGGACAAAGAATGCTTTGGCTAATATGTTAGTAAATAAAATGGTTATATATATGTGTATGTGTGTGTGTATATATATATATATATATATATATATGTGTGTGTGTGTGTGTAAGTAAATGGTAAATAAATAAGATGGTTTAAAAAATAATTTCTCATTTAAAACAAAGGCAATAACAATGTACTATGGGTTTAAATTGTAGAAGTAAAATATGTAATAAAATTGGGCTATCATAAGCTTATATGATGTAAGAAGTGGTACAATATTAGTTCAAAGTATATGATGATTAATTAAGAGTTAATTATACAAATAGCTACATAGGTGGTTTCTACCCTTCCACAGCAGTTATCATTGATATGACCCAGTAATGATAGGACCCAGTAATCCCACTTCTTTTTATCCAAAGATATTCAGAACACTACTTCGAAGGGACATACGCATCTATATGTTGCTGCTGTGTGCAGCATTATTTACAATAGCTAAGATACGGAGACTACTTGGATGTGCATCAATGGATGAATGGATAAAGAGTAGGCAGTACATAGTATACACAATAGAATATAATTCAGCTGTAAAAAAAATAAATAAATGAAATCCTGCCATCTGCAACAACCCGGGTGACCTAGAGGGTATTGTACTGAGTGGAGTAAGTCAGCCAGAGAAAGACAAATGACATATGACTTAATTTATATGTGGAATCTAAAGAACAAAATAAATGAACAAATAAAACAGAAACAGATTCATAGATTCAGAGAACGTTTTGCCACATGGAAATGGTGGGTGGAGGAATGGTTTAAAAGTTGAAGGGATTAAGAAGTACAGATTGGTAGTTACAAAATAGTCATTGGGGTATAAAGTTTATCATAAGGAATATAGTCCATAATTTTGTAATAACTGTGTAGTATCCAATGGTTGCTAGAGTTATTGGGGATGATCACCTCATAAGTTATATAGATATCTAATCACTATGTGGTATAGCCAAAACAAATATAATATTGTATGCCAACTGTAATCTAAAAAGACAAAAATAATTTAAAATAAAAACAAACCACTATTTCTGCAGAAAATTTACTTCTGCTCTATCCCTGCTAACTTACTGGCAGGTGCACCCATCCCTCAGCTGCTAAAGCTCACCATTGCACCTTACTTCAGAGAATTGCCCTCAAACCAAAGGAGCAATGTTGCTTAGAGAAGCCTAGCATAAGGGATTGAGGGTGGGGGAGGAGGAAGCCTCTGGCAGCCAATGACCTCTGCATGGGGTGTGGGATACAAACCCAACTCCCTTGCCTCAGTGTGGTGTGACTCGGTGGAGTTATTCCTGCTTCCTTCAGGAATCAGGCTGATTCTGGGCTGCAGTTAGATTCATATCTTTGCCCAGCTTCTTCCCCTGAGCTATCCTCACAGGTTTCTCCTGGGAGAGACCCCTGTACAAACCCTTCACACAACATGTGCAGTCTCAAGCTCTGCTTCTAGGGGACCCTCCTTAAGAGACCTTCCTAGTATATCTACTTCAACAGCTATGTTTAGAATAGATTTTTGTTGCTTTCTCTTCTAGACTATGCAGGAAAAAACAAAAATAAACAAAACAAAACAAACAAACAAAAAAACCTATATGTGTCCTTGGATACTTTGTGGTTTTGGTTTTGCAGCCCTGCACATCTATTTAGTTCTCAGAGGTTAGTACTGGTAACCATCAGAGCTTAGTGTACTTCTTTTAGATTTATACATATTAAAGAAGAGACAACAAAAGAAAACTCTTATCCCCTGAGGTGTGTGGGTGGCAACAGCATTTCAGTGCTTTTCCTAACACAACTTCTACCATTTAGGGTGAAGCTCTGACAAGCCTATCATATTAGCTAAAATACAATAACCTCAATTTCATCTTAACTTAAAAACTTCAATACTGGTGCTAGAAATGTGATGGAGAGTCAAACTTGGGTATCTGACAACAATTATTATACCGTGAATTTGAAATAGAAGAGATACTTTTGAAAAATAATATATTTCAAAGTTCTATTCCCAAGAACTGAGGCGACATTGGTGGCCATAGAACATCTTTGCTCTCATTTGCTAATAAGAACACAGCCACAAATAGCCTATATTACCTATTGAAAATCATTCCCATTTGAGCAAGTGACAAACCACGATTTGATGTTAGATTTCTGCTTGGTTCCAACATATCAGATTCTAAGGAATCTGTGCAGCAGCTTTAGTTTTTTATGGTTGTATTTTTATTAGACCTCTCAGTAGCATTTGGTGCTAACAGAAATGTAATCTGGCTGGCACAGACACTGAATTACTTTTGTCCATCACTTACACCCACAAAAAAACTTCTCATTATTGGCAAGCTGGACAGCTACAGAGTAGTCCAGCCTTCATCTGATTAATTTCCCATTATAAATGGCTGAGATTGCAGACTGAATGTATAGGTCAAATCTAGCCTGCATGAATAATTTGTTTGGTTTACAATAGAGCATTTGAGAAAAATTGAATTAACAGTTTCAAAAGGTAGAAAAAAATATATAAACCTTGATATCCAGCTTCTTTTGAAAAATTGATGAATCTATCAGTACTGGACCTATAATTCATCAAAGTTGATTCATATAATCAGTAGGGCCCAGATGGGAAACAAACAGCAAACTCAACTTGGGAAATTTGAAAAAGACTTCATAAAGGAACTGTTTGCAAATGTATGGCCAGTATGTAGGGAAATCAAAAAGAAAAGAGCAGTCTTCTGGAACTGGTAACCTCAGGGAGTTGTTGCTGTCTGCAAGGAGCAGGGAGAAGGAGAAGACCTGGAAATCGAAGTTATCACAATGGGGAGAAGCCTTACCAGATGGAGCTGTGACCTTAGGTGAAGGACACAGCCAGCTTGTGATGATGCCTCAGGGAGGGAACTGGAGGCTTAAATATCCAAACCTCACTCTCCTGCCCCTCTGATTGCCTGCTATTGCTCCTCACTGGCTGAATGAAACTGGAAGCTGTAAGTCAAGGGAGCCTCTAGAAGCAGTTTGTAAAGGTTAGTTTTGAGGGGCACAGAGCAGGATAAAAAACGTTGGGGAGAAGGAGCTGAAGGGCTAAATAGAAAGCCAGCATAATTAGTTACTCACTCCTGTGGACAGAGCTTATATTCAATTGTTTGCCATAGTCCCCACCATTCTCTATTATACCCCCCACCAAAGCTAAATATCATTCACCACCTCTCATCATGTTGGTACTGTTTTTTTTTAAGGAAAGAACCATTTTTCTACCAATGTCTCTATCAAAAGTGAGCAAGAAAAGATAGAAGACCAAATCCTTCAAGAGAACTGAGAAAGAGTATGTATGTGTGTATGTATACATATACATGCAAATATATACATATATAGATTTTTTTCTGATAAAAATATTAGTTTATTTTGTAAACAAAATATACCTTAGTAGCATATGTGTCTCTCTCTAAATATATCTATACCTCTATCTCTATGTATCTCTATCTCTATCTCTGTCTCTCTTTATCTCACTTATGTTTACAGTGTAGTTGCAGGAAATACCAAATAAAAAGAGATGTGCCACACTGTAACCTAATACTCAGATGTAGAAACTGGATTTGACACAGGTATTATATTTATTTATTATTTTATTTTTATTGTTTAATCTTAAGAGTTTCTATATTATGCTCAAATAGCTGGGACTCAGAGCAAGTTTACCACCAGTGAAGTAATGATCAACAGGATCCCACTGCACTGACATGTTCAAAATGTATAATAGCAAATCAGCAAGCTGGGTGACAATGATAATATTAGTTAACAGGTACTACACATCGTTTTAAATGCTTACGTATATACAACCTTGTAAAATAGGTACTTTTATATTTTATAAATAAAGATCTCAAGTCAGCAAAGTTTAAACTCTTATTTAAGATTACATAACTTAGCTGGTAATTACAAGCAGGAGGCAGAAGAAATGACATACATAGTCACTAAAACGAACCCTTAAATAGGTGGCATATTCATTATAGAAGCAGCATCAGCAAGTATTTTAAAACTAGTCATAATAATAACAATAAGTGATAATAGCTGAGTATCATGTATCCAGAACACTTACACAGGTGAAATACAAAAATAGAAAAAAATTGTCATTTGTCGTTTTTTTCTCTGTCCAAACCTTTATTTTTTCCCAAGAAATTTAGATCTTTGAATATCATCTCTCTTATGTTTTTATCTTTCCTTCTCAACTAGATACTTCTTATTTACTGTTGAATAAGCACAAGTCTTTTCTTAGAAAACAAACACTTTCTCAAGGCAAAAAAGACGCTTCTTCTCTTTTATTTTCCCACTTGGTTGTTGCTTGTATCATGTTCTTAATTTTTTCTTTTTATCTCATGTTTCTCATTTCTAGAAAGAGTTGTCCTTGATGTCTGTCTCCATTTTCTAACCTTCCATTTGCCTCTCAATCCAGCTGTGGACCTGGACCACAGGTCCCCTTTAAGGAAAGGGGAATGGCTGCATGCAGCTGAACTCCCTGCTGCGGGGAGTCAGGTCTGCAGATGGTCCTCAGCTGTCTGCTCCTTCAGGGCCTACCTCAGCGTCAGTCATCTGGCACAAGGTCATGCCCTTCCCAGGGGGCCCACATATGGCTGTAAGTGAGTTCACATCATTCTGTCCTGAAAGGAGATAACTCTGCAGGGTAGCATTTGCTCTCAAGGTTCTCATCTGGTTCCTGAAGATGTTTAGTGGCTAAGCACCAAACTCATATTAAAGTTAATCAAAAGTTGATTCAAAAATTCCTTCCTCAGAAACAAAAGTTGCTAGTAGGGTTAATATAAATATGAAAAATAGTACATTGCTGGTGTCATTTGAGCCTTTGGAAACTACAACATAATCTTTTACAATGACTGGGGTGTTCTCTCGCTCTCTCTCTTTCTCTCTTTTTGTTTTGTTTTTTGCTAGCTGCTGAATCCTATGACGTTGTGATTAGAATTCAATAAAGACTATTTAAGAACAGCAACAAAAATTCCTTCCCCAGAGATTCTGATGCAGTTGATTTGAGGAGAAAGATGTTTGTATTTCTACAAACTCAGCTGTACGGTGTTCGGTTTGGATCCTCTGGAATGCTGACACAAAATGGGGTGAAATGCAATAATATTTTCTTTTTCTGAGAAGAATACATGCATGAGAGAAAATGGGGAGGGAGCTGGGGAAGGCTGGAGGAGTCACCAGAGAGCAATGCAAGTCTGACCCCAATGAAAGGAGGGGCAGTCAGGCACTGGTGTCTCCGACTTGCTGTGCAGGGTAAGGAAGGTTTAGCAAGGCTATTGGGGACTTCTCAAACCAACACTTGCCACCAGAGGGCTTCTGTATCTTCCAGGAACAAGTCTGCCAGGACCAGTCATTGGCTATACAGGAGAATTCTGTTGCGAGGACTGGTGGCCACACAACTGTGGTAAGAGGTTTCAGAATGCAGAAACTGGGGTCTTTGGTCAATTTAGCTCCCCATGGTTGTGGGTCTGTGAGGCACATTCTCTGGTTGCCACATGTAGCCTACAATTTTCACACAACTGGATGAGAAAAGGAAGGTAGAAACAAGCTGGTTGTACTTGGAGAGGTATCAAATTCAAAGCAAGTTTTTCTGTTGTATTTTCAATGGGAAGGACTTAAATATATTTGTAAGACTACAGGAGGGAATCTACACAATGAGAGAAGTTAAAGATGAAAGGAGGGAAAGATGGATGGGGAGAATGTGTTTGTATGTGCGTGTGAGAGAGAGAGAGTGAGAGAGAGAGAGAGATTGATTGAGGGAAAACAAAGAGAATAAATTAATTTTAAAGGAAGTAGACTCCAGAGCAAGAAGAAAAAAGGGATAAAGGTAGTGACATTGAATTTAAAGACTGACATCTTAGTCTCTGGAATAGTGTCTGGATATGGGTTAAAGCTGAACATTGTTGTCAGTTGAAGGAAATCCCACTTGATTGTCTCAATTTCTACCACGAAATAGGAATGCAAAGTATTAGGGGCACTGATAGAAATTTTGATTCTGAACAGGATGTACCTCATCCTCAGAGGCTGAAGCAGAAAGTGGTAAGGATGTGCTCAGAAAAAGACTCTTGTAACTGTGGCATCAAGTTCCGGTAGAGAAAGGCAGATGGCCTCGATTTCTTGGCGAAAGTTTGAGGCAAACTTACCTGCTGAAAGTATTGCTTATTTGTTGATCTTCTCACACAACAGAATTCCATACATAAAATTATCACAAAAATATTTAGTATATTTAAATTTAATACTTCAAATATTTATTTTATATTACGATGGTTATCTATTACCTAAATCTTCTGTGGATGTGTCTGTTTCTTGGTGTATAAACCAAAACTCTAAAATATTCCCTTTATCTAATTTGGAATTGAAAAAACTGATACTCTATTGAATTTATACAATTTTCAATCAGAAAATATATTACTGGAAATTTACTGTCAGTTTATTATGTATATTTGTTACCAAATTTAACAAAAAAAAATTGAAACATAATAGCATCTGGTACTAAAATAAATTCATCACGTGAGCATATACTGGTATCTCTATCAAAAAGTAGACATAAAAGTATTTCATAATTGCTGGGGGTCTTTGAGATCAGTGGCTTCTAATTTGGGGTATCTCAGACTTCCAGAATCTATAAATTGAGCAATAGAACTTATTGATCTATTTTCACATTCCAATGCATCTGATGAAAATTCTACTTTACCCATATGAATGTTTTGAGTTCCTTTACAATTATTTGAAATTATTTCAATTCAGTGGGGCCACTCTTCAGAAGTTATTTTCTTGGGTGCTGGGGTTTTGCATTTTGCATCATGATATTTAGTGTTCTTAGCATGTGGGACCCAAAGTGCTTTACATTTTGGTTTTGGGTTGCTTTGAAAAAGAGTATATATGAATAGGAATGCCCTAATACAAATACTAGGGTTTATTAATTTGTACTCCCTCTGCTGGCCAATTTATCAGTAAAGTGTTTTTTTTTAATTTTAATTTTTTATTTTTTTAAAGCTCTATACAGGTAATTGAAAAACAGAAACAGAAACCTTTAAAACAGTCTTCATAGTAAAGAAGCACCATAAATGGGCAATTTCAAAGTCCAAATTCCATTTTGCATAATTTTAGGATAGTCATCATTTATTTCTACTGTAATTACAACAGTACTTGAAACAGAATACAGAATTACACAGTTAGGGTATGAATCTGCAAAAGAAAACTTATTTTAGACTCTTCTACAGTTCTAATCTCAGGTGTGCATACAAAAATGCATACATTCTTGTCAAATAATTAACATATATTCACAATTAACAAATAGGGATAAACTTTATACAAAAGTTCTGTTACTACTATAATTAAAAAAAACATTTAACCCACCATCAAAAGAGAAGACAGTGCTGCCTTTTAAAAGACAGATAATTTGAGAAGGGAATATAAGATAATCACAATTAGGGATGCAAAGAATAGTTTTCTTTTTGTGGAGTGTTTTAAAATTTCCTTTTTAATATATCCTTATTGTTCTTCCTTATACATGTATTTCTTTGGACAAAATAGTCATTTCCTCTCAAATGATTTTTTTGGGAGGAGGAGAATTGTCTTTTGATGGTCTCAAAGAAGTCCCTACATAACTGTAGCTAAGGCAGAAAATGGGATATTTAATAGTTCTTACATCTTATTGGTGCAGTCTTCCAAGATGTCACTGAAGCAGAGAGTTCATTTTATAAGTTCAAAATTTCAAAACTTTATAAAGGTAAATCAGAACTTTAAAATAAATTATAATATGTAGTTTTGTGCATTCATTTTTTATGATACCCAATAACATATGCCAATTAAAATCCAGACTTCATATTGGTATCAAATGAACATAGCAGAATGATCAAAGCTGAAAGCTAGTCATTGTCATAGATGCAACCTGAAAGAAAAAAATAAGTAAATACAGTTACACAAAACATGTACCCTTTAAGTGTTCCAAGTTGGAAATATGGGTGGCTCATATTCTTGTGGTTTAGGGTTTTAAAAAGTACAGTTGACTCACTTTATGAAAAAGTAGTCTACATGGAAGGCCATATATCTATTTAACTTTTATTGCTGAGTATACAATTCTGACAAGATTTTCGGACAAATTTATTATCTATCAAAATGAGATTCAGGGTTATTTTATTTTATTATTTTATTTGGCACTGAATTAAATGTACTTTTTTGGTAGTCATTCTGAATAAAGTTGAATTGTAAGTTTAAAAAGATACTAAAAGCCAACATGATTAACATTATGCATCATGTCAATTGAGATTAATTTTTTAAATCATAATTTAGAAATGTATGATGCTTAGAGAACGCTAGTGAATATTATAAGTTATGAAATCAGTACCTACTTATTGGCCAAGTACACCTATATTTTTGCGGATAAAAGCAATTCTTATTAAGATTCACTGTATAATGAAAAATTCACCAAATATTTTTATACTTCTATTTTCAAAGAAAATAAATGAGATTCTTACTTGATTTCTAGTCATGTGCAAAAATACTAAATTGTTTCTCTTTATACCAGAGCTTTTATCTTTCCTAACATTTTCAAGTGATTCAAATTCTGATCCAATTGAAAGGCTCTAATTAATCCAGCAAGCTACTTTTAGTATTTGTAAGAACAATTAATTGACTGTTCCTGTCCTCTGTGCTGGGTGCCATAGGAGACTTACCATCAGCAATATCATCATAGATCTCTCCATCACTGTAAATATAGAAAATAATTTTTATAAAAAAAATAACTTTCTAACATTAAAGCACTATTAAATGAAAAGCTTAGTAATATGATTTTATATGACAATTAAAGCACTTAAGGTTGAAAAGTATAAGTGGGAAGAAATTTCATATTCATTTGCATCTCCTTTCATCAGCTTAATCTAATCTTCTGTTTCATTCTAAAAAATACCACCATCACTACCAACAAAAAAATCCAACAACCCTCAATTTATTCCTGATTATGATAGATATAGAATGAAAACATGCCTCAAGAACACAGAGCATGCCCCACTTATCTTTAGACCCAACTATGAGCCTACCACCCAGCTAAACTTGGTAAGAAGTATTTGTTGAACTAAACAAACTGAAAAATTATGGTGTAATAGTCCCATGGGGGCTCTAACAAAACTGTAATGGATTATTTATGTCTATTAATATCAGATTTAAACTTTCACTTGAACTTCAAATGTTGAATAAAATACAATAATATTTGACAGAAAATGGGTGCATTATTTTTACATGTTTTTAATTTTAAAATATTAATTATAAATGACATAAATAGGGGAAGCCGGGATGGCTCAGTGGGTTAAGTGCTCACTTTGCAGCGCCAGGGACCGGGGATCAAATCCCGGCCCCGGCCCGTGCAGAACCAAATACTGAACTGGGAGCTCCCCCAGTTCAGTTCTCTCTCTGTCTCTCTGTTTCTCTGTCTCTCTCTCTCTGTCAAAAATAAATAAATTAATTAAAAAAAAATAAATGACATAAATATTAGTTATAAAATAAGTAGACAGCTATGGTTAGGATGGTGATTCTTCTGTTATATAATTTTAAAAATATTTATGGTTATAGTTCTGGCTATTTTTACACATTTAAAGTCTTACCTGGCCCTGAATCTTTGTGAAATATTCTGTTCTAGATACAAATATTCTATTCTACATACTGAGTGCTCCTATTTACCAGGAGATATCAAGAAGCTTATCATCTAATGGAGGAGAAAATGATATACAAGAAATTAAAATAGAAAGTATTATAAATATTAACATAGACTTGAAATATAGAATACAGTTTCAAAGTCTATAAATGCGAGGCCACTTTGTCACTTAGACCAGACCGACTTTTGATTCCTGTACTATCCCTGTGCCTTTATCGTGGAATCATCAAAAGGCCCTTCAAATTGCTGCCAACTGTGGCAGATGCCATGAGTTCTCTATGTCTTCTGTTTGGATCCTTTCTCTGAAATTGAGAGAGGGTTTGGCCAATGGAAGTATGGTAGAAATGCAAAGAGGATAGATTTTCTTATAAGTTATGCAATAAACATTTTTGAAGCTTTCACTTCAATAAATGGTGAAACAATAATTACTTAGAGAGTACATTTTCTAAATTCTCTTAATCATCCTTAATAATCACTGATGAAGATGTGCTTTTATTTGCCACACTTTCCTTCCTTGATATTTGCACTTTTATAGAATAAAAGTATTGAAAAGTCCCATGGCTACCATAGTGATTAATGATCTGAAGAAAATAAAATATTGTTATTATTTTTCTTTTGACTCTATACTAGCTTGCAAACAGAGTACTTGCCATTGATTTGTTTCTTTCTGATCGGTGTCAATTGGTTATGGATACAGTTTGTGAATTTTCCTTGATTTTTTTTTTATTATGCTTAATTTTGTAAATATTTGTATTGGCATATGACCTAACCTGATAATATAGTTCATTTTGTGAACTGTTTTACTTGGAACAAAATCTTATAATGTTGTAGGGGACTCTAATAGCACTCTAATACTAGACTGTGACAATGTCTTATTTATACAAATAGAAGAATCATTGACTACTATTTCCCCCCCCCACCCCCGCATGTTTCCAAAAAAGGCAACTTAATATTCTAGTATGCCTGGAATGAGTAAAGAAAAACCCTCAATTAGAGGCCAAACTATAAACTGTTAATGGGGGGGTATTAGCACCTACTGTATAGACACCAATTAGTCCCTGGTTAATTCAATTTAACCAACTCCTTTGATCAATAAATGAAATGCAAAGTAGAAATGAAAGTGTTAGTGACTTTGACCTGTCTGTCTCCAGTGTTTTCAATGTCTGTCTCCAACAAATATATAAAACTATGAACCATATAATCATGAATGAGAAGGGTTTCTTGTCTATTGAAAAGTGACACTTTAGGAAAGTCTTAACTTTACTATGGGTACCACCATATTGACATTAGAATATTGTTCAAAATTTATTTATGATAGTTCAGTAGATTATATTAAAAATCTTTCTTAAAGCAAAGCATAAAATTCTTTTTACAAGTATAACAGTAGAAGAAAATGGGCTTACTTGTCCACTAAGTAACTCCGAAGGACATAACCATCTATGAAAGAAAAAGAAAATAAATTTTATTACTAGTACAGATTTGAAATGTCTTTACTATTTATTTTGAAAATTTGAAGTAAAATTGAATAATTAATATGACATGATGTAATACGATGTATTGAATAATTATATCCATCCTCAAATATGATCCATTTTTCTTGTGTCTACTTCAGTCTCCTTCCTTTATTCTCCTTTTATCTCCAACTTTTCTCTTTCTCTCTTACATCTCTCTTTTCTTCCATTTATAATTTTTTCTCTTTTCTCCACTAAATGAAAACAGACTTTTTTCTTCTCTAAGCTACTGCTTCTTTCAAATTTTAATCTGTTTCTTTAAGGTGTTACTCATGAGACACAGGTTTAGGAAGAATTTATTAAGCATAGTTTTTCTAACTACAAAACTTACTTCATTGGTAGGCATTTTAAATGTCATCATATTTAAGACTTAATATTTCAAATTTTATTATACTGAGCAGAATCAGAAGTGCTTTCAGTTGCCAGCAAATCTGGTAGCTACTTGGGGGAGTGAGTATGCATTACAGTTTCTAAATATTCAGTGTGGAAGATCTTCTTCAGCTGCTTTTGCCATTTGATAAGAGTGTCAATATCTGCATTTTCATCTTACATGGAACAAATCATTATTAGAAGAACACAAATCAAAGAGTCTAGTTATTCCCCAGTGAAGTGGAAATAGACCATATTTTATGCAAGAAAGCAAAACCAAAAACAAACCCCCCTGCCCAAAACCAAAAACCAAACCAAAATAAAAAACCCCAAACCTCTTTTGAGTACCTTAAGTTTGCCCCTCATAGTGTAAAATACTCCTAAGGAAAAAATATGGGGCGGAGGCCAGGATGATTGAGCACTCGTTTTGTAGCCCCGGGGTCCGAGGATCAAGTTCCAGCCCTGGCTCGTGTGGACCCTATGCTGAACTGGAGTGCGTCTCCAGTTCGGTTCTCACTGAGGCGAGCTTCCCATGTGGGCAGCCCCTGGTTCAGCTTCTATCCCAGGTGTGCTTCCCATGTAGGAGGCCCCTGGCTCATGGGGACTTGCCTCCCATGCTGGAGATTCTTGGCCTGCTTCCTGCCCTGTGTGGCCCCACTCCCACCTGTGGAATGAAACTATATAAAAAACGAATGTGTAACTATGGAGAACACTCTGGGCTCCCCACTTCTCTCTCTGTGTCTCTTTCTGTTAAAAACAATAAAAATAAATCTTAAAAAAATATGGACTATTTTTCTTGAGAAAATGTCTGCTGACATTTAACTAATATCACGAACCTTTGGAATTACTAGCTTTGTGTTACTGCCTAAGCTCTGTTGTATGCTTTAGATTAGTACCATTTATTGTTGTGTCAATATAGCCTCTAAGACATTTCTTTCATTGAGTCAATCTATTGGTTTGGGTTCATTTTAGTTCTACTTTTGGTTTGAAATCAGAGTAAACGTGTAAGAAATTATAAACCAGAAAGCTCATAAGCAAAGATTAATACAAGTGATAATAAATGTACTTAAACATATTGATATTGATTTAAGAGGCAAAAACATATTTTTAAAAGTTAAGATCATGTAACTGAAATTGTAGATTAAAACTTAAGAAAATAAAGTTTACTTTTTAAAAAACTTTACCAAAATGTTTATCAAGAAATTCACCACTTTTAACTGAAAGCTGTTTATAAGAATCCTACTTGGAAAAGAAAGAATTAAGGTTATCTTTGAAATCCTATAATATGGAAGCATTTTTCAAAGTGATAAATGCACAGTAAAGTAATATTGTACTCAGAGTATAAAAAAATTAGACCATTTTAGACCTGCTTTAAAAAAAAAAGTTTAGTCAAAGCAGAAGTAGCAAAAACTATTAATATAAGAATACCTAAAATTAATATCTATGATTCTAGAATAGCCTTTGATACTACAATACTTCTATTCATTTCATGTAAGGTATACATCATAATTTAACATAATTTTTAAAGGGGACTAAACTTATCTCTAACAAATTCAATTCTCTCAAAAGAGAAAATTGGTGCTGGTAGCAAACAAGCTATTAGAACGAATTGTGGATTTTGTGTCAGGTTTCACCCAATAACTGAAATCTATTTTTTTTTTAATATATATTTATTTATTTATTTATTTTTGACAGAGAGAGAGAGAGAGAGAGAGAGAGAGAGAGAGAGAGAGATACAGAGACAGAGAGAGATACAGAGACAGAGAGAGAACTGAACTGGGGGAACTCCCCAGTTCAGCACATGGGTCAGCACGGGCTGGGACCGGGATTTGATCTCCAGTCCCTGGCACTGCAAAGTGAGCGCTCAACCCACTGAGCCATCCTGACTTCCCTGAGATCTATTTTTACCAGTACTTATGTTGGGGGTGGGGGAGCTAAAATAAAATGTGAACAATTTTCTACAGATGGTAAGTAGTCACAAAATTTTTTTTTTTTTTTTAGTTAAAATTGGTGGTTCTGTTTTTGCTTTCAACTTTCTCTTAAAATAAATTAAAAATAAAATACAATAGTAAGTGTTGCCATGAGATAATCATGTTTTAAGTTAGTAAGTTAAAAATAATGATGCATATGAACTGAAGTTTTAACAATAATATCAACCTCATTATGAGTTGTTGGGCTTTATAGTCTCTGACCTAAAATTAGGAGAAAATTAGAGAAATATATAAGAAATTACAAAGTAGTGTCAGAGACTGAAATTATAATTAAATAGCATTTTTGCAGGGTTGATGACTGTTAACACATTGATTTTTCCATCTATTACCTTTAAAAAGCTCTGTTAAAATTTTCTGTCAACAGCACAATTCACGACAGTTTCAAAACAAGTGATTTACCATGAGCTTTTACATAACCTCTCCATTATAGTTCCTAGAGATAACTTTCTTTTTGCAAAAGAAAAATGCTCTCTTTGCTCACATGTTCCATGTACATTCATCATAAAGGAATGTTAACAAGACATACCAACAAATGAAATAAATAAAACTGCCTCATGATTTTGAACCATATAGAATGACAGCAATGTTTAGTTAGACTTATAATATTATGGGTACTGGCACCCCAGGGATTCTCAAACATAGTAATTATTACTTGGAAATTTCACATTCATAAAGCAGAACACAGTGGCTTGGAACAAATGTTTTGAAATGTGTGGTGGAGTAGAGCTACTTAAGAAAGTAACACCCACCTCCCCATATGTATTTACTTCTTTTCCCAAAACGTTTGCTCTCTATAGCAGATATGTCCCAGGATTAATGACTCACCTTTTAGAGGGGTGTTATGAATATAAAATTACTAAGGAAATACAAAATTCATTTTGAAAAATAAAAAATACCTTCATTCTAATATTTTCAAATTTTTACTTAATGAAAATGACAGCTTTTTATTATTTTGTTTTTATTTCATTTGTTGTGAGCAAGTCAAGAAATAAAATTAAGTTTGCTCAATTTGGCCTCACACAGTTTAAAGACAGTAAAATCATATTGCTTAGTTTTACCTGGGCAAATAGAACAATGTCCAATTTTAAGGGAAAATGCTCATAATATAATAGAAAACAAAATCCAAATGCAGTGTGTAATACTGAATATAAATTGTTGTAATTATCCCAATTTTATAAAATGTCCTTTCTCTCTCTCTTTCTTTCTGTGTGTGTGTGTGTGCCTGTGTCTATATAGCGCTGTATGTATGTGTGTGTATATATATAAATATATATAAATATATATATAGACCTTTTTCTGAGGCTTCAAGTCAGGGTGACTTCAAATTGAAAACAAAATTATTTAAGCAAAAATATGGTCAACTGGATGTTGGAAACTCCAAAGCACTTATGAAATCCCTTTCTTTGATGCCCAAAGGAAATGGAGAACATTTTAACCACAAATAACTCAGCTCATGCCTCATTTCATATTTTTTGTAGAAAAATTTTCTCCAGTGACAGGAAGTGGCAAAACTCACAAGGTATGAGACATTGAACTGTGGAATATGCACAAATATTAGGGAATGTGTTGGGAATATATTTAAGATCTCAACACCTCTCCAATGCGTGCTTCACAAGTCAATGGGTGAAACTTGATCAAATGAGAGAAAGCCTGTAGAAGTGACTTGCACTCCATTCCACATTTGGAAGGGATTATTGTTAATGCTTTAGCCTCTAGTTTCTACTCTTACTAACCTTAGGTTTAAATAAACTCTGCTTTATTTTCTTTGATGGATTACAGAATAATGGAGAGTAAGGAAAATGCTTTGGTCACCATAGTGTCAGATATCAAATGCCATTGCTGTTAAGCAGAAAATGTAGAAATAAGGAACTGAAAGATTTAGAGTCTCCCAAATGATACACAAAAGCAAACCACATTATTAAGGTTGCTGTTTTCTAACCAGTTAAACTATTTAACAGACATTTTACTGTGTCTATATGTCAGACTTTCATCTGGTTATCCAGTTCAACCTCCAAATTGTCAAATTCAGCACAGCAAACCCTAAACAAGGCACTGTAGAATGTTTTGGCATAATGTTGAGAACATTTCATTGAAGGTACTCTCAAGTTTAGAGTCTAATAATAATAATAGATTGGTAAAACAATAAGGACAATTACAACAGCAAAAGTAGCACTGTGGAGCAGGGGAGATATTCATTGTGATGGAGTGGCTGGGGAGCAGGGAGTTAGTGTTCTTTCATTTGTGGGTACCAACTGGCTTGTTTTTAATAGACAGTTACAGATATTCCAAGCAGAATAAAGTAGCACAGATGAGCGAAATAGCGTAAATTATTGAGGGAATAAAGTAGTTTGTGATTTTGGGGTGTCAGCTACAGATGGGAAATAGTCAATGAGGTTGAGGCTAGATCACAAAGGGTTTCACATACTAGTCTAATGACTGTTTTTGAAAACAATATCCAGGTAATAGTGTGGTGAGTGGATTAGCTAGCTGAGAGTAAGGGTAAGGTAGACTTATCATTGGAAAGGTTATTGCAATAATCCAGGTGAGGGAGAGTTAAGTCCCATAAACAATCATCCTAACTTCTATAGAGGTACGTGTGAAATGGATCAGAAATTCCGAAAATGAAGACAGTCAAGGATCCAGTTCAAAGAAGAAACAAGCAGGAGATTTAGAAAGATAAGAAAAGCAGGAGAAAAAAATAAAAGTAAAATTAAGCAGATATAATAATTAAATCTTGGAATAATATTTAATTTGAAAGGTAATAGCAGATGCCTCTGGTGACCCTCCCATATATCTTCTACCTTTACCACTTTAGTACCTTTTAGCTCAATTTTAAACTTATAGCACTTGTATTTTTTTTTTATTCTTAAATTAAATGGGGTGACATTGGTTGGTAACAATTAGATAGTTTCCAGATGTGCAAGTTCACACCACATCACCCATGGGGGCCTCACCGTGTCACCGCGTTCGGGAGGCACACCCCAATTCAGCATGTGGGTCTGCCTGGGCCGGAGCCGGATTCAATCCTCGGTCCTTGGGGCTTCAAAGCGAGCACTTAACCTGCTGAGTCATCCCGGCTTTCCCATTTTTATTTTATTTTATTTTTGAACTGAACTGGGGGCCTCACTGCATTCGGGGAGCACACCCCAGTTCAGCATGTGGGTCCACCTGGGTTGGAGCAGGGATTCGATCCTCGGGTCTCAGGGCTTCAAAGCAAGCGCTTAACCTGCTGAGCCATCCCGGCTTTCCCTGTATTTTTTATTTTTTGACTGATGGCTTTTCTCTGGCTTTTAGAACCCTTCGTCAACTTGCTCAGTATCACGAATGACTTGCCACCTGCCCACGAATGGGCTTCAACTCCTGATGGACAAGAGTTGATGTTAAATTCTCCATTTTTTTTCCCCACTGGATGCGATAACTGCTACTCCAAGTTTCCAACTAGATTAAGATCCAATTATCCAAAGTGGTAACTCTTTAAAGACTAAGGCTTTATTGGCTGCCTTCCCTTCCCTTGTCTACTTCTCACTTTCTATAGGTGTTTCCCAGAATAACCTTTCAAGTGGAGAAGTTAAACTAAGACAAAGTCCAAATTAAAGAAAGTCTTTAAATAAAAACAACAGGTACACACATGTTGCTTGTGTAACCATCTGGTTTCCATCTTGTTTGCAATGGACCCTCAAACCACCTAAGAATTGAATTAGTTATCAGTGACCTTGGGAATTGGGAAGTGTGTTGGTACTGCACCCAGGAAGAAAATAATGAAAGTCACATAGAATCCTTGAGTGTAATCTATCAGAATTTTGTGTAATGTTTCCACCTCTCATTTTTAAAAGATGATAAATTCTAAAGGACAGGAGCCCTTCAGTATTTATAACAGTACTTAGAATTATTCATATCCAAATAGGAGATTATAGAAGATTACAGAATTAGCCCTGAATGGACACTGGTTTTCTTTATTTTTAAGATCCACTGGTTCCTAGGAAGATAGGAGCCTCCTCTGAATTTTTGTTTCTGGTGATATATCTATGCCTGCTCACCTATATCGATACCAATACATGTTTGTTGATGAGGTCATGTACATCCTTGTTATTCAGAGTGGTATTCCATGGACCAGTGGCATCAATTATCTGGGAGCTTGATAAAATGCAGAATGTCACACCTCACCTCAGACCAACTGATTTAGAACCTGCATATTTAACAGGTCTCCATGTGATGTGTGTGTACCTTAACACTGAGGAGCATTGCTGTAGGTAGGATTTATTGCTCAGGACAGGAGTCTCAGAACAGCATGGAAAGATTTTCTTCCAGCGTACTAAGGACAAGATGTGTCTGAAGCTTGTGTCCTGGAGTGAGGTCCACATGACAAGCACTAGGTCAATTCTCTGCTGTGAAAAATGTGATATAATTTGGGAAGTAGAGGAAAGAAAACATATTATTTAGGCCCATTTCTCTATCAACTCATTTTATAGCACAAAATAAAATAAGCTGTGATTCCCCCACAAAATTTTAAAAGCTTACACTAAATTATTTTTGCTTGAAGTTTATGATCTCTAAGTTACAGGTCAAAAAAGTTTTGCTGTTTTTGTTTTAAAATACTCAGTGTGCACCAGATATATGGTGATGGAGGAAGAACTGACTCTGGGTGGTGAGCACATAATGCAATACATAGAATTGTACACCTGAAAATGATGTAATTGTTACCAACCAATGTCACCCCAATAAAGTTAACAATAAAAACAAGCAAACAAACAAACAAGCAAACAAACAAACTCTCAGTGAAGGAGCATTTGCAATCTTGCTGCCCAGCATATGTTCGAAGTTTGAGTCAAGTAAACTCATATAAAATTTGTTTAAAAAAAACAACACACAGTGAAGACCCTCTAGAAGCAAGGCCACTGTCACCCCTGCAGACATCTCTGTCTTGAGCACTGTCCTATGTCATTAGACTATACAAGCTCAGTGTCCACACCCCTAGTATTACCAGGGACACTGGTCTCCAGTCCCAGAAGGTAGAGTTTGAGGCAGTACATAACTTTTAACATGCCTGTAAATTGTATCTCACATTAAACAGGCTTCTTTCTCTTACTATTGTGTCATGAGAATTTCCTCATGTCTTGTTATCACAATTGTCACGTAAAATATTCAATTTGGTATATTTGACATAATCTCTTTAATAATTTTAAAAGTTTGAACATTTTAAATAGCTTTGATGAACTTTTAATTGCATGCTGTTTCTGCACTTGAAGGCTATTCCTTGGGGGCACATCTTCACAAAGGCTAGTCTGAAAGGGAGTTTTCTTTGTTTCCTGGAGCTCAATCTACACATTATCTCCAGTGAGCTTCAAGTCTTAATACTACACTCCCCCTGCCTTTTATCCTTTGTACCCACATTCCATTTTCTCCTTTTAAAAGTCAACCACACCTCCTCCATGATAACTTTAGAACCATTTTTCAAACTCTTGAGTCACTGTGTTTTGTTCTTAAAGCTCCGCCTCAGTTCCTATCCCTGAATCACCTTCCTGTCATTAAAATTTGACTCAGAGTTCATGTTTTCTACGCAGAGTAACCTAGCTGATATGGGGCAGCCATGCTGGCTTTATTCAATTTTAAATGTAGGGCAACACAATTTTAAATTTCTTGTCCCTGGACTTTAAATAAAATAAACTTCCTTTTTAGAACTTGACAAAAACTAACAACAAAAAATTTCCATCTGTCTGCTTTGATAGTTGATAAAGTCAAAGTGGACAGAGACTTTCGTGTGCTGATTTGGAATAGTTTATCATATTAAGTGCATCCCAATAGGTACGTAATAAAAACAAGTGAATTTGTAAAGTAGGAAAACTGGAAATTCTAGGTGTGACACATGCTATATAATTTCAAAATCAGGCCAGAGTAAGCTCCACTCACTATTTTAGCACAGCGGTTCTCACTTCAGTGTACATAAGAGTAAGTTATGATCAGATTCCACCTAACCCCTGGAGCTCATGATTCCGTAAGTCAAGGGTGGGTTCAGGCAGCTGCAATTTTCATGTAAACACAAGGGACTTCTGATGCTGGAGGTCTTTGGGACCACATTTTGAGAAATATTAACTTGGCATGACTTTGGCACCACAGTGCCAAATATAGCAGGTGGGAAATGAAAAGAGATGAAAATAGAATGAGGTAATTTCAGTCAAGCAAGATCTCCAGTTTCTTAATGCTTCCACATTTCACAAAGCACAGAGCAAAAAGAGTTAATAAAATAGGAGTGATCACTGATGCTCATTTGGTTATTAAATTCTGGAGGGACCCATCTATGTAGAATAAGCAGTGACTTACATTTTCCTTCTTCATTCCTGCAGAGAACTTTTGTATCATCTGTATTTTGTATAACTTCAAGAGATTCACCAGGCTTTACCTGTAGATCTCTGTTCCCCCACTTTTTAGAAGTTAAGGAGGGTGAAACCATGGCTGAATATATGACTCTAATTTCACCATCATACTGTAAAAATAAAAAAGTACATGAGTGATTGATGAGAATCTTTAAAGTCACTTATTGACAGATTTATTAAGTCTTTGCTAAATAAACAGTTTCCTGTTTTCAAAAGATACTGTAAGAATACCAAAGAAAACTTTTTGGAAAAAATCACTTATAACCTCACCGACCTAATATAATACAGTAGATATTTTTAAAATTGAAAAAATTAAGATGTAAGGTGTACATTTATTGCTTTGATACACTCAAATATTGCAAAATTATTGATGCATTTAGCTAACACCTTTATCATCTTACATAATTACCATTTGCTTTTTGTGGTAAGAATATTTAAGATTTACTCTCTTAGCAATTTTCAAGTGTATAATACAGTATTGCTGTATTTTGTATAATCATCATGTTGTACATTAAATCCCTAAATCTTATTCATCTTATAACTGAAAGTTTGTACCCTTTGACCCACATCTCCCCATTTCCCCCATCCTCCGAAAACCTCTGGTAAACCCTCACTCTCCTGTGGGATTATTTCAGTGTATATATGGTACATGTATGAGTTTGCTTAATTTGTTATACCAATAAATTTAAATCTAAATAAACTGTGTAGAAAATAAAGGAGTTATGATGGATCACTATGATATAAATATACTTTTAAAATATGCATTTTGGAATGTAAAACTGAAAGTAACAGACACAGAGACCTATGGACACACTCAATAGCTTGGTGATTGTCTAGGGGAAGGGGAGGAAGGGGGAAGGGGAGAGGGAGGGGAGGAGGGAGAGGGCACCAGCATTATGGACACACTCAACGGTTTGGTGGTTACCTGGAGAGTGGGGAGGAGGGGGAAAGGAGGGTTGTGGGGTGGGGGGAGTTGGGAATGGGCACTGGATATATGGTGATGGAAGGGGAGCTGATTCTGGATGGTGGGCACATAATGTGGTGCACGGGTGATGTGATGTGGACTTGTACATCTGGAAACTATCTAATTGTTACCAATCAATGTCACCCCATTAAATTTAACAATAAAAAAATAAAAATAAAAATAAAAAAGAAAATTAAAAATCATAGGATTTTTCATTAGCACTTTGAATTTTGTATGATATTTAACTATGACTTACTTTAAATTTTTTCCTAAAGTCTTTTTCTTCTTTTTCCTGCTTTTTTAGCTTCTTAAGGTCTTTTTCTTCTGTTTTGGCCTTGGATCCTTGACTAGAACATACATAAAACAACACTTAATTTTAAAAGCATTAAAAAAATAGTGTATAAGAGAAACTATAACATTATTTTTTGTTAAATTTTGTTTTCAATTAATTCTTTTTCTTAGAAATTTATTGCAGTCACTACAATAATGACATTTTTTATAACATAGAAGACAGTCTTAAAGAAAATATAGATTATACATCAAAATGAAATAGGATTTATTATGTTGCATCATTTAAAATCATGGAGGTTACTTTAAATATGGTTACATATCAGTAGTTTCTGATGCTTCTATTTATTCTTGAACCCCTTATATGTTTCATCCCCTCCTAGATAATTAAATGCTTGGCCAATGTCATAGAAAAGACTTTTTAAGAAAGAAAACTTAAAAAAAAATTGATTTTTATGGCTTAAAGAATCTACACGTTAGTTTTTTCTTATCTGCTTAAAGTAGATGCAGGGTGCAGCGCATAGAGACCAATGGGATTAAAGCCAACTATTATAAGACGTGAATAAGCCTACGGTAGTGATTTTCCAGCCTGTCCACATATAGGATCACTTGACAAGCTTTAAACAAACAAACAAACATTGTCCTTGCCCAACTCCTAGGCATTCTAATGGCATTAAATTAATTTTAAATTCTAATTTATTAGACTGAGTGGGATCCAGGTACTGACATACATATTTTAAAAGCTCGTGGGTGATAATAATTAGCAGCCAAGGTTGAGAACCATTCACTAGGGTTAAATATGGATGTTAGGGAAGTGCTCTGAATCTGTGCAGAAGGGAATTTAAAAGATCAGAATGTTAGTGAATAATGGATTTTTTTTAACACTAATACGAATTTTTATTTAGATTAGTACAGTTTTGTTTGTAACTGACTTATTTGAAATATTTGATTCTTAATTTTTGAAACTTAGAATTTCGTTCATGCACTGTGCAATGAGGCAGCACACTATCCTGCCTAAAGTTTGGCCTCCTCCCCCAGCACGTATTTCCTGCCTTACAGTACTTTGGGTGGTAGTGAGATTGCTGTCCCCAGTTAGCACCCTGAAATTATCTGAATATATATGAAAGTTAAAAATTCTCCACAAGCCATCTTTGAAAATAATTTATTTTAAAATAGAATACTATGCTAGAGAACGTAAAATTGTTTTAAACTCTGAAAACAGTACATATCACATAAAGTTTAACTGGCTGGGGTTTATTTTGCTTGAAGAAAAGGGCCAATGTGTGACTCTGGGTTCCTAGAGAGCTATTTTATGGAATATAGTGGCCTTTTTATAGCATAAAAAACAGAAAAAATGCATTAAAAACTGTTAGAGATGGGGAAGCTGGGATGGCTCAGTGGGTTAAGTGCTCGTTTTGCAGCCCCGGAGACCAGGGATCGAATCCCGGCTTCAGCTCATGCAGATCCATATGCTGAACTGGGGTGTGCGCAGGGCAGAAACCGGGTTGGAGCCTACCACATAGGTCCCAGCAAGAACTGAACTGGGGGCACACCCCAGTTCAGCATGTGGGTCCATTTGGGCCGGGGCCAGGATTCGATCCTTGGTCCCTGGGGCTTCAGAGCAAGCACTTAACCCATTGAGCCATCCCAGCTTTCCCGACTTGTGCATTTTTACCAGTACAGGTCAGAAAACATCACTTATTATATTCCATTTGTTAGTTACATCCTTTAATCAAGTCCAAGACCTTTTCATTCATCTTTTTTTTTTCCCCTCAAAAAAGCTAGAGAGGTTACTTTTCCATTTTACACAGTATGTATTAGATAGTCTCACATGTTTATTGGAATATAAAAAAAAATCCTATTATGTTGTTTTCTATTTAAAAGGTATTCCATTTGTAATAACTGATTTTATATTTTCTTACAATGTTAGCTCCAAATTAAATGGAATCCTTTGGTAAGCTGAAAATGGCACTGTTTACTGTTAACTTTTTTTTTTCTTTTTAATTTGAATGGAACCTTTGAGACACTGATGCCTTTGTGAAAAGGGAAAGAGTAAAAATAAAAAGAGAAAATGAATCAGTGAGACCAGTTGTGATCAAGTTCTCAAATATTTTCCCAGTGAATGAATGAATGAATGAATGAGTAAATGAATGCATATGCCAGTGAATCACAGAGCACTGGATCAATCAGGGAGCAAGGAGCAGGGAGGGCAACAGAACAGAGTGGGGAGAGACGGGGAAGAGGGGATCAGGGCTATCCACTCACAAACCAGGCAGAAAAGTTACAGCTGGGATCAGGGAGAAGAGGACAGAGTGAACATAGTCTCACACAGTAGATACACACTTCACTGGAGTTTTATTCTAGTTGAATTTTCTTAGCAGTTTTCACTACTTCACACAATGAGAACATTTTAATTACCTCATCTCTGCTGGTGGAGGAGGGAAATCAGAGGCATCCACATCATCATAAACCTCATCTCCCACGTCTAATAAAAGACAAAATGTCAAACATTGAAACACTAGTAGTTTAAATTTTGATATGCGTATTCAATGATGTTTTAAATATGAAGATTGGTTCAAGTACAATGAAGTAAGTTTTCCTGTGGCATTTGTGCATATCTCCTAGAAGTGTTGTCTGTTCCTTAAAGGGGAGAGGTTCTTAGTTCCTTGGATGCTTGTATTAAATTTCAAAAACCCAGTGACCATGATTGTACTATCATTATGAGGGAGGAAGAAAACTCAAAACAGTGACCAACATTATTTGAAGATTCATATGTGCAATGAATGGCAGAATTACTAGATTTCTCACAGACAAATCAATATCACTGGTCATTGGCAGTAGACAATAGAGATTAAAATCAAGATTCTTAGGGAATTTAGGGTGCTATGATAATATATATCATGTTATTAATATGTCTGTCCATTTTATCTATCTATCTATCTATCTATCTATCTAATCATCTATCATCTATTTATCTACCTATCTATTATTTTCTTTAGTCACTGATATGTTCCTCATTAACTTTTACCTTATAGTAATATTAAGTATGACACCCCCTTAAAATAAAAAGGATATTTCTATTAACTAGGCACCTATCATACCAGGAGGTATTGAGAATTAGAATTGGTGGAAAACTTGCTATGACCTTAACTGGCTCAATAGCTTTTTCAATCTGAGGTTACTTTTCCTCCTCCTAGACTTCTTGTTAATAAAGCTCCACAGTATATTAAGCTGAAAAGATGAGTTGAAAAGGGTACAAATGTTTTAAGGAACAGTATCACAGAAAGTTTAAACATTCTCTTACAGTGGGAAGAATTTGATTCCCTTTAAAAATTATTCTCTCTGTATATTTGTAGAGTTCCTTAACCCACCTGATCAGGTTAATTAATTTCACAGGATAAAACTTGCTTAACTATATGAAGAGTCCATAACAAATATGCAGAAAAATGACATATTATCACTTTCCAAATAAGAAAAATTACTATTCCATGTACATGCAGTTAGAGCACACGAGAAAAAAGAAAATTAAAACAAAAACCACATTCTTTCACTTAATCAATTACATTTGTTAGGTTTCATACCTACTCTGTGGAGCTAAGTTTCTTGAATATGTTTTGAAAATTATCAACTAAGATACAAGCTCATCATTATTTATTGATAAATTTGAATTAGTGCCTGACATGTTTGCAGTGGTAACTACAAACATAGTCAGATAAACAGACTGAACAAACAGACTATCTTTGTGTTTGGTTTTCTCTCTCAATTTATTTATGAATAAAGTTTTGAATGCCCCATGTATTCTTGTGAGACAACATTTTATTTTGTTCAAGTAAATTAAGAAAAAAAAATTAAAGGTCTGTTTTAGCATAGGTTAAAAAAATAAGCAGACTGAAATTGTACAAAGGAGAAATTGTTTTACATTTACCGGTATTTTCAGAGTCAAGGCTTTAATTGAGACATTGTGACTATGTATTTCAATGCTTTCCCATTATCTTATCTGTAAGAAATGATATCTAAAATATACAGTTAGTTTTTATTACTTACCCGATTGTTTAGGAGGAGAAGGGAAACTGGAAAGAAAATGAGAACACAATTACCATCAGACCAATATAATCACAGAAATTGAGTCCTTTATTTAGGAGAGACATGAACAAGTAAGAGCTTGGTGGGTTATAAAGGCTAAATAATCTGTTGCCTATCATTCCTTTCTCATGCTCCATTTTTCCACCGAGTCCCAGTTTATGTCCATCAATTCGGAATTTAACAAGACTTTCTGAACTTCAATGATGGCCCAAAAAGTCAAGAGTCAAGACATTTAGTGGCTTGTTTTACTCATAGTCATTAGACCAATGTTTTCAGATTTGTTCTATGAGGTTTGGACATGTTATCATAACAAAAGAAATAAAATGGATTCAATGTTTTGGAGTCGTTGTTGTATAGCTCAGACCCCAAACTTCATTTGATCCGAACAGTAGAAATTCACAGTTGAAATGAACAAAGGTCATAGGAATTGCTAGATGAGTATGCTTTCCAAATATGTATGTCTATATCCCAAAACAGGAGAATGGTGAATAAGAAAGGAATATCCACTGAAACAAGTCAGGAAGAGCTTATTAATAGAAGTGATCTGAAGTCAGGATTGGGTGGCATTTAGTTGCAACAGAAAAGGACTTTTTTTTTATTATTACTTTCTGAACTTTAAGCATACAAACACACACATACATACACCACTGGAAGAATGGTGCATAATTATACAAAGTGTGAGAGGTTCAAATGATTCAAAGTCAGAATTAGGTTGTATGTAACTGAAGCAGAAATAAATAATTTGTGCTTTTATTTCTAAGTAATTACTATACTTCAGTAATACTGCATCAAGAGAAAAATCATTGTTTACTTATAATTTTAAGTATACTGTTTATTGAGTATTGTTTTAATGTCTCACAAAAGGGCTTAACTATGCAATAGCTAACATGAGTAGTAAGATCCTTCAAATTCATATGTGGAATATATACTAAAGGATTATTTTGGGATAGAAAGAGAAAATTTATACATTAATTTTTATTTAGACAAATTGAAGATATTTAGAGTAATTTTAGAGGATATTTATATAATTTAAATATAATTAATATGTCACTACTGTGAAAGAGAGTTACAAAGACTTTACATACTTTATTCAGAGAAAAAAAATTCACATTGTTCCTTTATTTCTAACAAATTAATTTTCAATACAGTATGTATATTTTGAGGAGCAGTCAATATAAAATATTATATAACAAAATATGGCATTGGAGTTGTGAGTTTTTGGATGTGATACTACAGTTTTAAAAAGTCCTACTAAGTGGAGTGCGTGTGTATGAGTGTGTGAGGGTTTGTATGCACATGTATGGATGTGTATGCATGTTTGCAGGGAAAGCAAAATGTGTCTTTGAATCATATAATGGTTTTTGAATACTTTGTGTTCCTCTATGGAAATGAGTGAGTTTAAGGGTGAGATAGTAAATGAGTAAAAGATGACTAATGGAAATTAATATAAAATGGTTTAAGCCTGTCAGAATTTGGTTATTGGCTATAAAATATTAGTAGCGTTTGGTTAAATTAATATTAGTAGTTATTGTGCACTGGATTTGGTTGGTCGACTCTTACGATGAACTTTCATTATTGTCTGACTCAGAGACTTTAGGTTTCTCTCGTATACTTTTCTTCCTGTCATCTTTTCCCTTTAACATCTTCAAAATCCCCCAGGACCACGTGTTACTCTTCTCTTCAACCTGTAGCGTGGAGCTTAGGAGCATGCAGGCATTGGTCAGAATGGAATAGTCAGTCGGTGGAATGTGAAGACATTGGGTGGACATTCAGATTTGTTATAATGATACTGTATTGATCATTCAGGCAGTAAGTTACTCATTGTATTCAACAAGATGATGCTATGAAACTTATAGGTCATAGTCTTTAAATGCTGCTGCTACTAGAAATAGTAGGTAAGTTGTTACTGCTTTTTTTTATTTCTATTTAGTGATATTTCTCTTGGTTCTTAAAATAGGAAACTAAACCATGATTAAGTTTTAAACATCAATATAGTTTTATTTTGTGACTAAAATTAAGTAATTCATAGATCTTAAATTTTAAAATAGGCCACTTCAAAAGTTTAAACAACTATTGGGTTGAGTATTCAGTACTGGTTTTGCCACAGGTGGCACATAGTCTCAATTTATTTGGGTTTCTTTTAACTATGCTTATTACTTAAAGGATAGCTATGCAGCTGATAAAACCTCTGGAGAATAATGTAAAAGTAACTTATTTATTGATAAATAAATGATTGGAAAAGGTTTGGAAAAAAGAAAACTGCTACACTTATAATTCTTTATCCCTTTTCATTTCACTTCTTTTGACATAGTTGTCAAGGTTCTTCCAAACAATATACATACTACTTCATTTGAAGTGTGGTGCAGTTATACTTCTTGATTTACTACTGCTGTTAATGAAATATTTAAAACATTTTTAGTAATGTAATAAGAAACACTGTTTTCTGCTTCCTATTCTAACTAGAAACCCAAACTGAATTTCAGTATATATAATAATTTGCAAAAAGGCCATTCGCTGATTAATCTTACCCATCATCAGCATCTTCCTCTTCAACCCCATCATAAATATCATCGTCTGGGGGAGGTGGGAACAGTCCTTCATTTGGATTAAGGGGAGGAAAGTCTTCTGTTAATTTTACAATTTGGTCATATAACGGTCAGTGAAAACTTGATATTAAATCTGCCTTATTTAATTGCAGAAAGCATCCCTCTTTCACATTAAATATTTAAATAAAAATAACTTTATTTTTCCATTCTCACATGAGTATTAGGCTTATTGTTTTGTTGATTATTTTATAGGGAATTCTTAGTGGTGAAATATAATAAAGATATGAGGAATAATAAAAGATATTATGCACTGGAGATGAAAGGAATAGGTGGAATAAATATTAGAAAAAGAAAAACAATAAAGTATAAAATATTTACTGTGGAAAACAAAAAAGGAGGAGGTATTAAGAAAAATTTAGTTAATAAAAAGATCAATATTTAAGTGAAGAAAAGCAAATGGGATGAAGTGTGAATTTAAAAAATTGATAGCTGCTGAAACAAACCTCTTAATTCTTCTATTTCATTTCATCAAAGTTAGATTTTAAGAGTTGAACCTTTTCTTGTTTACTACACTACATGCCTCAGAAACCTTGCTATATGACAAATATTTATTTAAATGTTTATAGAAAACTTTCTCTGTGCAGAAATACATGCAATGAACTTGAAATTTGACTTTTAGGATGAGAATTTTAACACTGCAAGGTGTTAGTAAAATTTTCTTCCTTTGCTGATGAGAAAACAAAGGGTCTTTGGACTCATAGTGAAAGTGACTAGATATATTATCAGCCAAACAAGGATACTTCCGAAAGTAAAGAGAATGCTCTTAATAATTGTTCTCAATTAGCACAGGTCAAGACTGCTTTGCGCACACTGAAAGCACAGTCACCCTATGACCCACAACAAACTTGGAAGAAAAAAGTGAATTGCTCAAGGTCACTTGGTGACTTACACTGGAATCCAGGTCTGGTTCCAGTTCAATGTTCTTTCTAGCACATTAAGATCACCCTCATTATTTGCAAACAAAAGCATGCTGTCTCTAATATACACAAAAATGTTGAAGACTTGCAGAAACAGCTAATAAAAGCATGTGGCTTACCTCCACTTCCACTCTGACTATGGCTAGAAAAAAAATAAAACAGGCACAAATTAAATTGACATAGGAATTATTTAGCCATCAGGAAAAGTACATGTATTGAATGATTATATCAAAGAGAAATAATATTCCAGTTAGAAGTTTTCAGGATGCTATACATGAAGAGGAAAGAAAATTGTTCTTTATCATAGTAGATGAGTTGAGACAAGGCAAGAAACAAAACAAAACAAACCTAATAAGAATCAAGTGAGTTTCAGTACTACATAAGGTATTCAAATCAGTGATACTGTTTGCTTTTAACATTTTCCCATGAGGCAGTTTTCAGATTATCCATTATTATTATATCATTCCATAAATGTACTTATTTAAAAAATAAGAGTATTATTCTCAGAGTCATATAGAAGCATTATTGCATTAAATTTAGTTTTCTTTTAACATCTTTTAACCACAGTATTTTACGCTCAGTCCAATAACATTCAAATTTAAAAAACAATTGAAATCTTATGTATGGGGTTTTTATGTAGTATGGCTACTACTTCTCTAAATCCAGATTTCTGGTACTTCTTATTTATTTCTATGACATTCTCTACTTTCACAATTTTATAACTGTCTATTTTCTTGCCTGTGTTTGCCACTAAAATGTGAATTTTGTGAAAGCAAAGAAAGTGTGAGAACTGGAAAACCTCAGAAGTCATCCAGTTCAATTCCTTCCTTTTGCATAAAAGAAACTGAAGTTCTGAGGAAATAAGTGACTTGACCATGCCTTTTTAATTATTAATAACCGAAGAGCTGAGATAAGAACCTCAGCATCCTGCCCCCTTATAAAACAGTTTTATATACACTTAGCTGCACTCCCTGTACTGCCATTTTTTGCCCTTTTCATAATCTGCCAGCAACAGATATCAGTCTGATATTACAACCATACAGTATAATTATACACTAATATCTGATTCCTCAACCTTAAAGTCAGATAAAATAACTTGTCTGCCTGAAATCTATGGTTAATTTAGAAATAAAAAACACTTTTGCTAATGGAACTTTATAGAACAACATGCTATAAATGTCTTAATATACGAGTATTAATAAGGAATTGATTTTTGATGAAGTTTAAGAATATTCTTTATGTACATACTATTTTCATATTCATTTTCTCTGACTTCCTTTTGAGCATGAAGCAGAAAGAATTACATAAAGAATTACAATTCTGCTTGGCTGATACTTCTGGCAAATCTATTCCATCCTGGAGATTTTCATAGCCAATTCCCAAAGAACAGCGTTGTAACAAAGCTGTCACACTTATTTCATTCCTAGAGAATTCTTCCACTTTCTAAAATGGTCTGTTTAGGGAAAGCCGGGACGGCTCAGCGGGTTGAGCGCTCGCTTTGAGGCCATGAGGACCGAGGATCGAATCCCGGCTCCGGCCCAGGCAGGACCCACATGCTGAACTGGGGAGTTCCCACAGTTCGGTTCTCTAACTGTCTCTGTCTCTGTCTCTCTCTCTATCTGTCAAAAAGTAAAATAGAAATAACTATGCACTGA
>PVKE010011914.1:0-39294 GCA_004027555.1 Craseonycteris thonglongyai | reverse complement strand
GGCAATTTGGAGAAAATGCCTACCTTCTTCAATTCAAAGTCATACAACTGGAGGTGATTAAACCTGCATGATTAAATTCCAGAAATTAAAAACCTATAAAAAGCAGTCTAGCAAAAGGTTCTCTCTTGCACAAGTTTTGACCATTAATCTGAATGCTCTTTAGCAGTCCAATACCACTGTACACTTCTTCCTTTTTTTTCTTTTTCTTTTTGATTGCTCAGGAGGTTTATAAGGTATCTAGGACAAGGAGAATAAAACCAGAGTAGTGGTTCAGTGTCTGATCCATGTCTCCGCTTCTTTGAAATCTTTAATGATTCAGAGGAAGAGGTACAGATGGAAGGGAAGCTGAATGCCAGGAAACCAGCTTAGCAGAAATGAGTGGCTTATGAAAGAAGGGGTTTATCCTCAGCCTGCATTTTCTAAAAGAGTCACTAGATTGGTAAATAGTCATCTTTCACTCATCCACTCCTAGGATAAAGTGACCCCATGAGGGTGAGCAGAAGCGAAAGCCCCAATTTTGGGAGAAAAATTCCTTTCCAAATTGTAAGGTGACCTGAGGTCACCATGCCAGCTCCATTATACAAACCTCTAAGGCAGATTGGAGCCTTGGGACAAACAGGCAAAAGTCTATTAGTTCCTCTTACAATGATGAAGAAGTGTACGTGATAAATCAAACATTCTAGTGAACCATCTAAGCCCTAAACATCCCTAAAGGCAATGAAGTCCTAGAAACTGACCAGTCAGGGGCTGCCAGGATAACTCAGCGGTTGAACACTTGCCTTGCAATCACTAGGTCCAGGGTTCAATTCCTGGTCCCAGCCGTGCAACCCCATACGCTGAACTGTGGAGAAACTGGTAACCCTTGGAGAAAGTTCTTGCCTCCCATGCAGGAGGACCCACATCTACCTGTGTTGAATGAAATCATGTCACACTTAATGGTGTAAAACTATGGAGACTGCTCTGGGCCCTCTCCCCTTCTCTGTCTCTCTCCTCTCAAAAAATAAATATTAAAAAAAAAAATTAAAAAACAAAAAACCCTCAACATTCATTAAGGAATAAGACTTAACAGAAGGAAAGAATAAAGAGGAGAAACTACTCTATAAGCATTAGTGTCTTACAATAGTAATAAGCAATATTGTGTAATTTCTCCATAATCATAAAATAATAGAGCATCATACAATTTATGTACCCCTAAATTTGATGAAAGATAGTATAATTCTATTTTTGAAGACATCAAGGGCTTCTTTTTTTTTTTTTTAAGCCTGAAGAAACGTCAGATTTTTCCCATACAGGGCATGCAAGGACCAAGGAAGCTGGAGGGATGGAAGTGGGAGCTTCCACGTAATTGTCATGAAACAATGTTTGCATAGCAAGCTCATGGTTTTAACTGGGAATTTTCTTTGTGGGATCTTTATGGGAAGACTGATGCAGACTTGGAAGCAGAATCAGAACAAGGACGCTGCTTTTGTTACTTAGGTCATGTTTGTTTGGAGAAACTGAGGCAGCAAGGGGCCTTTGTCTTCCCACTGCTTCTGTAAGGGATTGGAAGGAGAGGTAAAAGAGGAAGGTGTGTATCTAAAAATTCTGCCATGTGCAGTCTGAATAAAACCTTACAATTAAGATAGTCATGATACAAAATTATTAAAAGGGTGGAATGTATTTATTTTTATTTCATTTTCCTTTTAATAAAAGGGGCAGAAGTTTTTTGTTTGTTTGTTTGTTTTGTTTTGTTTTAATGCTTAAGGAAACACAGGAATACAGAATATAGTTCAAACTCCCCAGGCACAGAATGAGGACTTTCCAAGATGTACCTCCTACCGAAGTGGTCACCCTTTCTTTGATTTGTCTCTTTTCAGGACCAAAGACAAAATGTTTACGTAACTTTGTGGCTATTTCCTTTAACAGGGATGATCAACTCTTCGTATGTACATATATATATATTATGTCCATCTTATCAAGTTCATTTTGCCTTTCGCCTTCCCAATGACGAAACCTTTTGCTCCTCCAAGACAGGCATGCTCTCTGCCACCTTTGAATTCAGAAACGACATACTTCTCCAACTCTCTTACAGCATTTGTCTAACTTGTGTTGCAATCACTTTTACGTGTTCTGCCTGGAAAAAAAAATCCAGCCATTATCAATAGCACGAGAACAGTTTGTGTGACATCGATGTCACCTGGCAGCCAAGAAGAGTGGGCTGAAATTGTCATGCATGAACAATGACACTTTCACTGTACTATTCAGTGGTGGCGCTAGACTCCATTGAGTGAAAACGTGCACTGGGTAGCAGTTGTATTTAAAATGACTGAGCAAGTAGAGCAACAAATCTTCATCCAATTTTGCATTAAGTTTGAACATTCCTCTGCAGAAGCGATTTGGATGATTCATAAAGAGGACTACCTACAATGTTCTTCATCGGATAAGAGATGCAATATGATGAGAATGGCTGCAGGTATGGGACACTGGTGATTGGCAGCTTCATCGCGACAATGTGCCTGCCTGTGCATCACCTCTCCTGCAGTTTTTTGGTGAAACATCAAATCACACAGGTAACTAAGCCCCCCAAAACCCAGATTTGGCAACCTATGACTTCTAGCTTTTCCCAAAACTAAAATCACCTTTGAAAGGGAAGAGATTTCAGACCATTGATGAGACTGAGGAAAATACAATGAAGCAACTGATGGTAATTCCAACAAAAGATTTTGTAGTGTTTTTAACAGTGGAAGAGACTCTGGAAAACCTGTGTGAGGTCTCAAGGTGCCTACTCTGAAGGGGACTGAGGTGGCATTGTCTGACGTACAATATTTCTTATATCTTGTACCTTCTTCAGTAAATGCCTCTTTTCTATATTACTTGGCTGGATACTTTCTGGACAGACTTCCTATACCTGCTACCTCCCGTTCTAAACTCTAAAAATCTGAGACAAATAATTTTTCTTTTTTCTTTTCATTCTTTTTTTAACTTATTCTAGGGAAAGCATATCAACTGAAGATAAAATTGGTAGAATTCAGTCTTACTTGGGTATTTCTGATAGATTGACAGAGAACTGTCTCTTAACATTCTCTTTGCAAAAGGAATTAGAGAGAGTTTCCTCAGAGACTACCCATTCTGAGGCAAGAACTTTAAGCAGTCCACCTTGTGCCAGTAAGAAAGCATTAGAAATTGAAAGAGAGCAGCAACTCTATACCGGTACTTTGTGTGCTTTCAGACTCCAGGAACTTGATTCACAATTATATACGGGTCTGGTGGGCTTCATATGGAACACTCATATGAAGAACTCTCTATTCTTCCTTCTTCTGCTGAGAGTGCACAGCTGGTCTACAGTACACATGTGGGCTACAATAATCAGTAGCAAGAGGCCCAAGAGATGCAACAAACATGATAGGAACCACCAGTAGGTGTGACAGCAGTCCTCAGAACCTTGGGTTGACATCCCAAGAAGAGAAAGAATAGTGCGTGCCGTGAGAAAGCTGATGAATTTCATATGATTTATAAGCATATGTGGTAGGGCTCTTGAATGCCTCAAAAGTATTTACTATGATTCCAAGACACCGGGGAGGCAGGTACATGGTGAATTTTTGTCCCAGGTGTGAGGCATAGACTGATGCGTTAGCATCTTGATGTTAGAAAAAAGAGGACAAAGGGATTTATTTAAGTGGTAAACTTTTACAAATACAGGAGATTCTCAGTTAACCTGCACTGATGGGGATTAGTAGATACTGAATACATATAAGTACACGTATACTTTCAGTTATCCGTTACCCCTGCCAAATAAATGTAGTATTATTTCTAAGAAATGTTTTACTGGTTGCTTGAGAGTGCTGGTTGCTTGAGTTCTAGTAAACGGATACTCTATTTTATTTTTACAAGAAGGACCTCAGCATGCACCCTCAGTATTGCTGAAGTCAAAACGATGACAAGGTATTAAATCAGTGCAATTTTAGAGGCTGTTTTTGTTTGTTGGATGATGGTTTTTGTTGTTTTAGTTTCATCTTAATGTACTATGAGGCAAGGAATAAATATACACCTGCTATATCATAAAAATGTAAACAGATGATCTAAAACATAGAGTAATTTAAAAAGTTGCCTAAAGTAACTTACTTTGATGTGGTTAAGCTAATGGAGAGAAGATAGAGGAGGTTAATGAAAATAGTGCTAATTAAGAAAATAGAGGGGCAGGGGAATACCAGGATGGCTCAGAGAGTTGAGTGCTCACTTTACAGTCCTGAGGTCTGAGGATTGAGTCCCGGTCCCGGCCCCAGCCCGTGTGGACCCATATGCTGAACTATGGTGTGCTTCCCATGTGTGTGTGGGGGGGGGGGGGGGGGGTGGGGGGGGTGCCCAGTTCAGTTCCTGCCAGGGTGAGCCTCTATGTAGGAGGCTCCTGGTTCAGCCCCTGGCTAGCGGTGGCATGCCTCCCCTGGGGGAGGCCCCCATCCCAGTTCACACTTTGGGCGGCTCCACACCCACCTGGTGTAGAATGAAACTATGTCGAAAAACTAATGACGCACAACCATGGAGACTACTCTGGGCCCTCCCCCTTCTCTCTGTCTCTTTCTCTCTCTGTCAATAACATAAACCTTAAAAAAAAAAAAAGAAAAAGAAAAGAAAAGAAAATGGAGGACTAGAACTAAGAACTAATATGATAGTTGTTTTTTTTCATAAATTAATCTTTGTTATTATGCAGAGACATTTCCTGTTAATGAAGCCTCTTTCTAAATTCAGGCATTACAATTACAGAATGAGTACAGGTGAAGAGGGTACAGACATTGACTCTAGTGTAAAAGGTATTACATAGAATATGGGTGGGTGGGTGAATTGATGGGTAGTTAGACTAAGACCAGTGATCTGAGCCATCACACGAGGTGGTATATGTTTAAAACAAAAGTAACATAAAATAGAAATTGTGATCCTTGCTTAGCTAACTCACAGTGATTCAATCAGGTAGAATCAATGAGAAAATGTAAATAAAAATTTCTTTCAAATCATTAAATGCTATAGTGATATTTTATATCAACATTAATAGTACCTAATGGTGCCAAAAAATCTAGTAGGTTCTCAATAATTTGGTGACTTAAATAGCTATAGCCAAATCCTTTATCACTGTGCAGAATCCTGGCAATATAGTGGGACATTGGCATAGTTTATTGCATTGAATTATTGCACTCAAAGATGGTATTGCAGGGGACATATGCTTAAAATTATATTGTAGCAGAAGATGTCTCAGGTTGCTTTGTAAATCAGTCAACGTTCAGTCCCGGCTGCATTTTTTTTTTAGCTCCTGAAAATGAATTACACCATCTTCACTATGTATTAATTATTATATCACCATAGCCATGTTACCTAAGTGCAGTATATATATAGGAGATCATATTTATGGTTGCGGATCCTGAGCATATCATTCTACATAATATTAAATTGAGCTTTTAATGTGTGTGATCATCCATTACTAAATGATACAATTAAATAGTTCTCCTAAGTATTATCCTATATCTCAGATGATTCCAAGCGTTAAAGTGATTGCAGTATTAATTCAATGATGCAAAGTACTCTTAAATGTATTTTCACCTTGTTCAATGGAGAGAAAGTTGAGTGCATATTAGGCTGACCAGATGTACCATTTTATTTTTATTTATTTAAAATATTAATTTTATTGTTTTTGAGAGGTGAGAGACAGAGAGAGACAGAGAGAGAAAGAGCGAGCCCAGCACAGTCTTCATAGTCGTATATCACAAGTTGTGACATGGTTTCATCCCACAGGTGGATGTGGGGCTGTGCAGGGAGGGAACTGAAGGCCCCCCACCCCATTCCCCGCATGGGAGATTAGAACTTTAGCCACCATTCTGGTAGTTGGACCAGTTGTGTCGCAGTTCAGCATGTGGGTCTGCATGGTCCTGTCCAGGAATCAAACCTTGGACCTTATGAATGCAAGGCAAACGCTCAATTGCTGAACTATCCCAGCATCCCCCACATATACCATTTTAAGTGGGACAGAAAACAATGGTACTATGCCATTTCAAATGGTATGAAGAGTCAGCCTAGTCTCACTGGCCTAAAGTCAAGTGGTCAGTAGGGCTGACCAGACATACCATTTAAAACAGGACAGTATTGTTGTTTTCTATCCCATTTAAAATGGTACATCTGGTCAGCCTAGTGCATAAAAAAGCCAAAATTAAAACTCGTAGTTCCTGACTATGTGCCAGGCTCTGGACTAATGGCTTTGCATGCATTATGCCTTTCGATTGTCACAACAACCCTGTGAATAAATACTGTATCTATTCTCATTTTATAGTCCAGAGAACTGAACCTAATACAGGCAAAGGAATATGCTCAACGTCACAGAGCGAATCATATCAGTTCAGCTGCAAGTGCTTCTTCTTGTTCCAGAGTTCTTGCCCTCAACCACTTTCTGGTACTCCTATCTACTCATCTTTAACACCTTGGTTCATAAAAGATGTGTGCCCCCGGGCAATCATTTTGAATACAGATTGCCTGGTCCCTGCGTTCATCCTCAAATGCTGTCAATTAGTACAGGATGTCTGAAGGCCTGCCCCTCTCCTGCCAAGCTCTGTAGCTTTCACACCTTTTCTTTTAAATTGAGATAGAATATCTCACCTTGCTGATTGAGCCACCTTAGGGGCACAGGTAGAGATATGAAAACTTGTTCTTTTCTCTTTTGCTTTGAAGCCTAAGCCTTTCACTTCCCTGTGGGCAGAGCCAGATGGATGGGTAGGTGGGAGAGAGAGTTTTCCATAGTGGATGAAAAGAGAGATGTTGCAAAGTAAAAATACTGGATGCCTTAACGCTCCCCCCAACCCCCTCCAACTCTATCCCAGAATTAGAAACATGAAATAACCTCTAGCTGATTGGTGTTATGTGTGTTATTTAGAAACATTCTTTTTTCTTTCTAAATTAAGTCCTAGAGCAAATGTAAACACCGTGAGAACTCATAACAGATTGTTAAGCCATTATATGACCCCATTAATACATGAGATTCTTTTGTAATAGTGACTGTGGGAAGCACTGTGGCCTGTGCAGAGGTTTCCAAAATGTGTGGAGTGTGCTGTGCTCTGCATGGGGGACTCAGGTGTGCAGGAAGCCAGGGGGCCAGCTCCCGTCACTTTTCCCATCTCAACCACGGCAGCTCTGCTTTTACCTGCTCATGGCTTAGGCTCTGTATTTCATGTTGGGGAAAACAAATCAACAACAATAAATAATATTCTAAAGTTTTTATAAAATAAAATCACAAGTTTAGTGGGAAGAGTGTGAAACTTGTATTCTGCAAGGTCTAGGATAGCACCTAATACAATAAAAGTCACTCTCTCTTCCCTCAGAACAGGTTTGGGTCTGGGAAGCAAGGAAGTCGCATTTCTTGAAATCCACTAGGGGTCAGGTCCTAAGCTAGATATTTCATGTTTAGTCTTTTATTTAATCCTTGTGAGCAGACATGAGGCCTGTTTTACAGAAGACAAAATAAATTCAGCCAGGTTAAATAATTTTCACAGAGTTAAAAGCTGATGAATGGAAAAGCTGGGACTCAACTAAGGTATCCCTGGTCCCTAAACCCTATTGTCTTCCTGAGGATACAGACCAAGTTATGGGTTTGGAGACCAATGTAACAGCGAGCACTAAGTAATCTAAGCTTTGCCTTCATGGCAAAGTGAATGTTAACCAGCCCTGTTTTTGCTTTTAAAAAATCACATAGACATTGTTCATTGGGGTCACTATCATTTTGTGGGGCCTCTAAGAAGTGGGAACAGCTCAGGCTAAGTCAGGACTTTCAGAAATGTTTTTTTCTTTGATGTCTGTAAAGGTATTCATTAATATTAGTATTGGATTATTTTCTTTATTACAGTAGATTCTCCATTAACCAGACTTGAGAGTGCCGGTTGCTTCAGTTCCAGTTAATGGAGAGTCTATTTACATTTATCCAACAACTACCAATCCCCATTGGTGTCAGTTAACTGAGAGTCTACTGTATTTAAGCTGCTCTGTCTGCCACAAAGAATGTGTTCAGAACAGAAACAAAGAGGATGACTTTTATTTAACATTAGAAAGAGAATACTCTATAGTTATTTTAAGACGTCTCCATGTACTAATGAGGAGATATTTCCAGGATGTATTGTTTAAAACACTGTAACATAAAATATATTTATTTACATATGTTTCTTCTTGCATAGAAAAAACTCCGTCACAAAATGCCACCAAGCAATTTATAGCAGCTCTAACTGGGGACATTCAGTTCCTCGAATGCATTTCTATGTAATGTTCTAATATCACACGTGCAACAATATTTTTGTAACTGGAAAAGCAATGAAGGCATCCATATTAAATGCCTATGCTAGCATTCTGACTTTTCATTGCTTTTTCTTATCCTGTGCCATTTTCCACCAGGTTGTTAGCTGAGGAAACGCTGATTAAAATACTTTGCAGGTACACCACAGCATTAGAACATATTTCTCTGTGCATGAATGGATGTGAAATATTTGGATGGTATGCTACAGATAATCTGACAATCTCACTGTTTTTACTGTTGAGTAGCTCTGACAAAACTTTTTACATGCGATGTGAATATTGGCTCTACTGAGGATTCCAAACACTTGTGGGCAGAATAAAAATACCCGGAAAGGCTAGTTTTCATTCATTATAAAGACTGCTTGCGTTTCAGGATAAGTCTCAGTCTTCCTTACTTCTTGCTACATTTACTTTAAGATCCCCTTCAATAATGACAGTGAGATTGTATGTGGGTTCTTTAAGCCTCATTCAAGAGGCATTTTGGTCTCTCAATCAGGAATCCAAGAACCTGGGGGTGGTCACAAGCTCTCCCAAAAGAAAGTTATACAGCAGGGGTGGCCACTGTAAATGCTTCTCCTAGATACTTGTCATCATCGGGTTTTACATGATCAATATTAGATATACGCTTTCACTGAGGAAATTGCTGCCTTTTAGTTAACATGATGCACCATATGTGAGTGAAAATATTGTTTCTCAACATTGTAGACTGGCTAAAATATTTAATAGATACTGACCACAACTGTACAAACAATAAGGCATACATACAGTTAGGCCTGAGGCCTGGATCTTCAGGAATTTCACCTGAGATCTGAACCCAAATGCTTCCATGCCGAGAGACTGGGATGCAGAATTTCTGCTTGCCTGATGACTTCTGCAAGAAAACAATTCTGTCTCTCAAAGATTGTCACGCTTACTTCAAGTGAACCTTTCATGCAAGGTTATTGATTAGTGTACCTATCAGGCCAGGAAACAGAATTCATCAGTACATTTGTTCTGAGAATTTCTTTCATTATAATTGTTAGTAGTATTATTGGGGGAATAGTAAAGCTCTCCCATTTCAAACCATTTCATAGCTACTGTCTGTCTGTCTATCTATCTATCTATCTATCTATCTATCTATCTATCTATCTACCTACCTACCTACCTACCTACCTACCTACCTACCTAATCATCTATCTACCTACCTACCTACCTACCTACCTAATCACCTATCTATGTATCTATCATCTATCCACCTACCTACCTAATCATCTATGTATGTATCTATCACCTATCTACCTACCTATTTACTTATCTTCTATCCATCCATCCATCCATTCATGCATCCATCCATGCATCCATGCATCCACCCACCCACCCACCCACCCATCCATCAATCTCCAGTCATACCTTGGTACTTAACTGCTTGGAAACTCATCAAGTGTGGTACATGACTAATTTTGATGTAAAAAATGTGTCCTGGTACTTGTTGTTTGGTACTTGATGCAAAAGTTAGAACTTGTCAGTGTTGATTATCTCTTGACTCGTAACCCTTTCTACCAGAAACAAGGAGCTGTGTGGTAGTCATGCGGTAGCTCTTGCCCTATGCACATCCCTTTAGCAGCGGTATCCAACATTTTGGATTCCCTGGGCCACAGTGGAAGAAGAATAATTGTTTGGGGCCACACATAAAATAAATACACTAACACTAATGATACCTAATTAGCTAAAAAAAAAGAAAAAAGTTGCAAAAAAACTATTTAATGTTTGAAGAAAGTTTATGACTTTGTGATGGGCTGCATTCAAAACTGTCCTGGGCCTTATGCGGCCTGTGGCCTGCAGGTTAGACAAGCTTGCCTTATGGTCTTACCTTAGCTTCTGTGGTCATTTTGCATATTTTTGATTTGGGAATGCATTGAATTTATTTGCATTATTTCTTATAGGAAAAATATGTTTGGTATTTGTCATTTGGGGTACTTATCACACCTCCCAGAACCATTTAATGATGAATACTGTGGTACCACTGTATCTATCTATGAAATCTTTTTTTTTTAACAGTTGCTTTTTAAAAAAAGATTTATTTCCTTCTTTTGACAGAGAGAGACAGAGACAGAGAAAAGGGAGAGAGCCCAGATCAGTCACCATAGTTGTACGTCACCAATTTTTAACATGGTTTCATTCCAAACAGGTGGGTGTGGGGCCATGCCAGGTGGGAACCAGGCTTGGGGCCTCCACACATGGGAAGCTTGCTCTGGCAAGAACTGAACTGAGGGCCTCCCCACATGGGAAGTGCACTCTAGTTCAGCATATGTGTCTGCACAGGCTGGGGCTGAAATTAGGACTTGATCCTTGGACCCCAGGGCAGCAGAGAAAGCACTTAACCCACTGAGCCATCCTGGCTTCCTCCAATTTTTTTTTTTTTTACATCAGACAGGTAATGTGCCGAGGTTGTAACAAGGTTTACAGGAGGCACATCTCACACAAGCACATGAACACCCAAGCATCACACTTATGAACTACAAAAGGATCTACCTATAAAATCTAATGGTTATACATGACCAAATCTGCTGGTTAGGTTAATTTTCAACACTTTTTCAAAAAAATAAATAAAGCAGATAAACACAGAGTTCATAATGATTTTGGCAAAGAAAGGAATGGATTAATTGACCCTCCAATCCAGAAACTTTGGCAGGTCACAGAGATAGGCCTTGCTTTAAGCAATAAACATTTTCTGGAAACACATCTGACTTCTTTCCCAGCTACTAATCCAAATCTACAAACCACCAGACGATTTCAGTTCTATTATATCTGATCTCTCTCCATATGTTATCACCAACAATTTCTTTTTTCCTGTGACTCCACCTTTCCAGTTTTCCTCCCAGCTGCTGGCTAGTCTCTCAGTTTCCATCTTAGACTACTTCCTTCTTTGCTCCCTAAGTTCTGCCACTCCCCAGAGTTCTATTTCCTGCCCTTTCTTTCTCTCCTTGGGAGGTGTAAGCAATATGGTGACCCAAAGAGCCTTATATGGTACGTACACTGGTGAGTTCCAGATCTATAACTATATCCCCAAACCTGCTCCCATCTTCAAGTACTTATATAAAACTGCTCACTCACCAGTGTGACCCTCAAACTCAACTTGTTCAAGGCTAAAATTAGCATCTTTTCCTGGTATCTTCACTTTCCGCGTCAAGTGGCAAGACATGCCGATTTGACACCTTAGTTATTCTTCAGCCATCTTGTCTCCCCAATTCCTAATGCCAAAGACCTAATTCTGGAACTTACCATCTCCTCACCGAATTGTTACAAAGTATCCTACCACCCTTCTGCCTCCACTACATCTTTTTGCATTCCATTCTCCATGGTCTCAGTGGGGTCTAGAAAGCATAGAAAATCTGGTCTCCCTATTGGCTACTGCATTAATCTGAAACCTCTTAGCAAGGAAGTCAAGGGCCCTGCCAGCCTCAAAATAGTTATCCTCATTTGCATTTCCCTCCATCCGGAATCCCTCCCCCTTTTTACCTCCCTTTCTATGGACAGGGTGTACAATTAATCTCTAATAAATCTTTGTTCAAGGGAAGAATGATAAAAACGTACTTTAGTAAATTCATATATATGTATATATTAAAATATTAATTTCCCATGGCCATTTTGGAAACAGCCCCATGCAGCAAAAATATTTATAATAATCCTTCACTTCAAAAGTGATGAAACTGCGTCTCAGAAACATTAAGTAGCTTTGCAAAATCTCCCAGCAGATACATACAGGATGGAGTAAGAATCAGATTTTCAAATCCAGAGTCTAGAATACAGAGGCTTTCAGAGGCTGACAATGCCTCTTCTGATTGGTTATCAATCTTAAGTAGAAAAACACTTAAGGAGGAAGCCCCAGCCTTTCCCCAGGCCAGCTTCTGTACAGATTGCAAAGAAAAAATAAACTCTGCACTTAGAAGTAATGTATCATGGAGAAGTAAAGCTTTCAGTGATTAATAAAAAAAAAAAAAAAATTGGCCTATCAATTCTAATGTGTTTAGGCAAAAATCATATCAAGGAAATGTGACAGACTTTTAAGAATATCCCAAAACACCACCTCAGGGTGGGAAATGTGGGAGGCATGGATAATCCAAATTAGAATGAGTACAATATGCAGGTACACAGATGATAAAACATGGACTTAAAATGTGCGTGTTTCTTCCTGCCCTTCACCACACATAGATTCCCCCTTTCTCTCTTCACAGTGCAAAACCACATGCTTTTGTTGCCTCTCCAAGGAAGCTTGGAATTTAAACATTGATCACAGGATGCCAAGATAGCTCATCAATTCAGCGCTTGCCTTGTAATCACAAAGTACAGGATTTGATTCCCAGCCCCAGCACATGCGAACCTCAAATGCTGAACTGTGGTACAACTGGTAATCACTGGGATGGCTCAGCACCAAAGGTTCTCACCTCCCCTGCAGGAGGCCCGGGTTCAGTTTCAGCCCCACCTCCACCTGTGTGAAACGAAACGGTTTCACAACTAGTAAAAAAGAAAAAAAAAAAAAAAAAGATCACGCCTTGTTAATAAACATTGAACGTGATATGGTAGTGTTTTACAAATATAAGTATCTACTCACATGTTCAATAGTAGTAATATATTCTGTTAGTCCGTACAAACGCACAGGATTCAAACTATTCAAAATCCCAATGTGTGGATATTTCTCCATAGTAAGGCTATGCATGAAGTCAAAGATCCCCTGGGATCTGTACAATAATAATGTTTAGATCAAGGTTGGAAACAAAATAAATTTCTAAAAATATGCATTCTGTAATGAAGAATCCATATCTTCATCTGCAATGATACAGTTGGGGATCTTTCATTCCTTAAATCTGTACATTTTTATGGTAATGCTATGAAGCACAAAAATAATAGATTTTAGTATTTTAAGAAGAGTATGCTGATAATTATGGAAAAAGGCAATGGTGAATCAGATTATTATGGTAATTGTGAAAAAAAAAACCATTAATAGTGGATTACCATGACCAGAAAGGCGAACAAAATATACTTCATTGCAATGTGAAAGGCTATATCTAAAGACACTTGATAATCCATAAAGTACTTTATAAATGTTTTAAATGTATTGTCTTGAACCAATTATAAGAACTCCTACTGCCTGCTATTATTAATATTCAAGATGTCAGAACTTTGGATTCTTAAATGATCATTTTTCCTTTCTTAAAAGGTTATAAAAGAAGCTTTACTGGTAAAGAAATATTACTGGGATAAGTCACTATTTTCATTTTTTTTTATATCTTTTTATATTTATAGAGAGTAATTATTTTATCCTCAGTGCATATTTATTTTTATTTTACTTTTGACAGATAGAGAGAGAGACAGAGACAGAGACAGCTAGAGAACCGAACCGTGGGAACTCCCCAGTTCAGCATGTGGGTCCTGCCTGGGCTGGAGCCGGGATTCGATCCTCGGTCCTCGGGGCCTCAAAGCGAGCGCTCAACCCGCTGAGCCATCCCGGCTTTCCCTATTTTCATTTTTAAATAATCAGGGCTCGCTTATGTTTGAGGAGGGCCTTAAGAAATCTGAAAGGATCTCTGTAGTGAATGTTTGTCTTCCTGGGAAACCACAAGAGTGACAGTAAATTAGCACACACACAAAAATGAAAATCATGAGCATCCAGCATCATCCATGGGGATATATTTTATATACCATGTGTGGTCATTTGCTAATCAAAATTTATTTCTGCTAAGAAAAAATTATGTCCTAGTTTTGGGGGAACCTATTCCACCATGAATTACCTTGCTTCTTCACTTTCTGAAATAAAGTTCCTTCAATCTAAATAAACTTGTATCTCCTGACTATATTATTAACACCAATTGTTGTGCTCTTAAAAAACAGAACAAAACAAAAAACAAACAAAACTCAGGACTTGTAGGCAGATTTTCTTTATTTCCTTTCTTTTTTAAAAGTCATTTAGAAGCCAAGTTCTTTGCTCCAGAATTTATGGTTGGGTTAATTCATTGGGCTTTGCTCTATTTTAATTAATACACTATTTTTCATATGGGCATTTCAGAGTACCTTATAACATTTATTTAATGGAAATAATACTGAGTTGTCAAAGATACAAGGGAAGTCGATCTCCACTGATTATCAAGTTTACTGTAAATGGAAATGAAATATGGGATTCAACGCATTTGCCAACCTATCAGAAGGCCAATCATCTTAAATGCCAGCCACTCCAGGATGCCCTTGGGGACTCCTATGCTGGAGTGGAAGCTCCTCCTCTCTTGTTCCCACAATATCTTCTGATCTGCATCACTGCCTGTGCTGGATTTTATTATAATTGTCCGTTTACCTGTGAGTCTCCCTATTCAGACAGTGAGTTCTGTGATCCCAAGATTGATGCTTCAATGTCTAGGGTTCTACCCTCAGGGTAGGTTCTGAGTTATGTCTGCTTGATTACTTAATCCATTAACTGATCTCGGGTATATAGAGGATTAAAGATACAGAGAAAGAAGCAATAGGTAGCAGAACCAGTAGCAAAGGAGAGAAGAGAACAACCTTATAGTAATATGTGTATTCTGCTGATAATAAAAAGTAAATATAAACAATGCTATGCAGAATCAGTTGAAGTTAATAGGGAAATAAAATGTAAAAAGGCAGTAGAGTAATGAGAAGGGTGAAAGGGATAAGAATATTTTTTTCGCTTAGTTTGGGTGGTGAAGGGAGTAGATAATAGGGATAAATTAGGCCCATTAAAATGTAGGGCGGGCAGGAGATTAATGTTGTCTCCAAAAAGGTGGCAGTACTGGGCTCATTCTTTAATTAGTGTTTAACAGAGAAAAGAAAATTGGGCAATTAGAAAAATAACGACGACTTGGCAAAACATCTCTTGAAAAAAGGCTCAGGAAGGGAATGAATATACATTAACCACAAGATTGGTCCTGAAAGCTGAAATATTAGGGAACTTGGCATGTTTGCTGAACACTTTTCTTTGATTAGAAAAAGAACTCATGTGGATCTGGTAAAACATGCCTGAATTCTTAAGTCCGCTGGCTGAATAAGCCCATGTTTGAGACAGAGAAATCTCCCTTCTTTTTCCTCTATGGGAATATATTTGTTATTTCCTCAGGTATCACAGTTCTCATCCAAGAGGATACCGAGGAAGAGATAGGAAGAAAAACCTGGGTTAGTAAAATCCATCTCTCCCCTCAATATGACCATGCATAGGTTTCCACACAACATGTACATGCATATACATGCTATTCTCATACAAAGTGGAATTAAGTCTGATCATTTTTTGTAAACTACAGATATCAATGAAGCATAACATAGTGATAACAGGGAGGAACACAGATTTAGGAATTAAATAGCTTGGATTCACATTCTGGTATCACCCCTTCTGAGCCTCATAAACTTGAGTTAATCATCATATGCCAGTTGAGAGGCTCTGCTCATCTGTAGAAAAAAAATAACAGAGCAGGCTGTGAGATACTGTCTATAAAGTACTTGGCACATTGGCTGCCACATGGCAGATTGCTCAATAAGTACTGATTTCCTTTTTTTCTTTCTCAAAGGACAAAATGGGACAGTAGTTTTGATTACATTTTTAGTGGAGCATGTCTTATCCCCAAAAACTCCCTCACAAAAAACAGTAGTATCTAAAGGATAGCAAATTTGCTGTCACATTGCTTAAAACATTCAGATTATCTGCAGAATAGAAGCTTAGCTTTTTGGATATAGGGATGGCAAATGCTTCGGCTTAGTTGAATTAGTACATGGGAGAGAGATCGATAAGTTCCTGGTGGAACCTACTGCCCTCTACTCACAGTGAGAGGGAAGGGGGCCTGTTCAGATCTCACCAACCCTGCTATCACTTTGGTTATACATTTTCTAAGCTGGTCAAGAGTGAATAGTCCTGTGTCCTTTTGTGGGACCATATCTAACCATATTCAACCTTTTTTTACCATTCTGACTAGAACATTGTCCCAGGAAGGCCAAAGCTAAGCAAATTTCCAAAGACCCAACCATGATACCTAAGATTGGTCAGCAAGGTGGCCCAAGCTGAATCTAGTTTTTCAGACGTTTTCCTTTACTTTTCTCCTTTGAAGCGAACTGCCCATCCCCTCATCCTATTCTGGCTTCCTAGGTACAATCACTGCTGATAGATTGATCAAAGGAACTATTAGTGACCACAGAATCATGAACAGGTCACTACACTCACAAACATTTACCGGTACATTTCTTGAAATGCTGTAGGCAGGGCTAATCTTAGAAATGGTGATTAACTTCTCCTATTAATGAGGATGTTTCATGGTGCAGATAATCATAAAGCCCTTCAAATTCTCTTAGTCCTAACTCACTGAATTCAAGCATCATCTCTTCAAGTTACTAGCCACATGGGTAAATCAAATAGTTGAAAAAACAAGACAGTGACACCTTGACTCTTCCCTATTAAAGAGTTTATCACTGTTCCTATGAAATATCTAGCTCTAAAAAACAGATTCACTCAATGAAGAAAAAAAAAAACCAAAACAAAACCTGATGCTGGGCATATGAGAAATAACTCAGTAAATACAATAATGAGCAATGACATCATGGGCAATAAGCCTCATGGATACAGTCAACATAAATCCTCTTCCAAGCACTTTGGGATGGGGTCATAAAATTCATGAATTCAGCAATGACTGATGCTTCATATTTCAACTTCAGGAAAAAATATACGTACTACTAAGTCTTATGGCATTTTACTTGCAAATTTAATTCTAATTTGACTGGTTAAAATGTCTCACATTGAAAATTGAAAAATGCAATGTTAAAAACAATTCAGATGAAGTGGCAGCCTCATGAAGTGGAAAGGTACACATTATGGCTTATTAAGCATAGGTTAAATTAGTCTAACAAAGACATAGTCTCTAGACAATGTGTTGTATTTTATCAGAGGTCAACTTTCATTTATTTAACTAATTTGGCCTCATTAATACTAATTTCTTTTACCTTCTCATGGATGTTATTGTCAATAATTTAATCAATTTGAAAGCAATCCCCTTTCTGAAGCTACTACGTTCTTATATATCTGAAAGAGCAAAGACCTCAAGCAAGGATATGAGCAGAACACGGCCATGATGTAACTGGTGAGCTCACTTCCTGAGGAGCCGTAGATGCTCTGGTATCATGCTTGAATTTTAACAACAGGGACGCCTTACCACCAGCAACACTTTCATTAGTTTGTTGTTTTCACACAGGTTTATCCATGTGCATGAATGGCGGTAAGAAGACAGAGCAATTATCACTGAAATTCCAAACTGTGTAGGATAAAATATCACCCTTGTAGAAATGTTTTCTTAGTATGAAACACACTAGTATTTGAGTGACTATCGTCACAGTCATAAATGTTCACTAGGTGAGATGCACGTAGGGGTGAGAGGACCATGAGTCTATCCACATCATAGGTTGGGAACTCATTTTGTCTCAGACCCTATACTAAATAATTTAGGTAGCAGCTGCTACTATCAGGAGAAGAGAGACCCAGGCTCTGTCTCACTAAGCAAAACAGTGGTACATCCAGTCTATAAAATGCAAGCACACAAACTAGCTTTTGATTCAATCACAGATTGCCTTTACAATAAGGTGATTCCACGTCAGAGTGGGAGACTGGAGGTGGGGCAGACAGGACGCAGAAGGACTATGGATACATCAAGAGTCAGGCAGGTACTTAGTGATGACTCAACGGGAGAAGTCAGCTGAGAAGACAAATTTTGGGCAGGAAATATATTTTCTGAGGAGCAGCCAGTTGCGATGGGGAGAACACAGGCTTTAGAGAAAAACAAACTCAGTAGAATTGTGGCTTCACCATAAGGAGTTTTGTGACTTGGAAGAAATTACTGTAAGTTTCCAGAGTCACTTATTTTCTAGTAAGAGAATCGTAATAGCTACCTTATATGGGGGACTGTGAATGTTCAAGGTAATGCTTGCTAATTTCTTGGTACATACAAATTGATGAGAACTAAGGATTAGGAGAAGAGAGAAGGTAGCAATACATTACTATCCAAGCAGATAATTTGTTCATTTAATCATTTAAATAAGAAGTCTACAAATTAATCTACTCTGCAGGTGAGGCAATTTGCTAAGATTTGGGTATCCTGTAGTGAACAAAGTGAGCTTGGGCCCTGCCTTCACACATGCTATGATCTGAGCCGCCACTCAGCAAGAAACACACCTATAAATAATTAATTACAGGTTGTGCTAAGTGCTCTGAATAGAAATCCCAGAGAGAAAATAGCAGGATGTACCATGGAAAGATTATAATATAGAATACTGAAACATGAGTAGGTATTAACTCTAAGAGCTTAGAATGGAGAAATTTTCCAAGATGGAAAAAGAGTGTGTTAAAGGATATACAACAAGACAGAGGCTAAGCGGAATAAGTTTTGAAAGCAGTCAGGGGATTAAGAGAATGAATGACCTGAGAGAATTACCATAAGCAGAAGCAAAATTGTGTAGGGTCTTAAAGATCATGTTAAAGAACTGTTAAGTACACTGGGAAGCCACTGGAGTGGTTCTGAGCAGAACATCCACATGATCCAAGTTACATTTTACAGCAGTCTTTTCAGAAGCTGGAGAACATATTGGGGGGATGATAGGAGAAAGCAGAGAGAGTTTATTGCAGTAGTTCAGAGAATCATGGTGGTTTGGCCTGAGGTGCTTGCAGGCTTCTGAAAAGCTCAGGAAGGAGTAATCGTTGGCTGTTTCATCAACTGGATGAAACTTTTCAACAGGAAACTCAAAGTCAGGCAATAAAAAAGAAAAACAAAGTAAGAGACAGTGGGCACCAGGGTTACTAGAAAATTGGCAGTTGGGGCACAGCCAAATTAGTGTGGGTAAGAGCTAAGGGAGCTTCCAATTTCTATTAAGTTTGTTTAATGCAAAGAAATAAAGACTTAGTTGTGAAGTGCAATATCCTGTGATTGGTTATAAGGTTGGACATAGTCTTTGGAAGTTACTCTCTTACCCTATGCTGAACTGTGTAAAATGATGGCTTGAAATTCATTTCATATCCTACAACTAGGAACAGAATTAGTCGCAGACCAGGAAGAGCTGAACCAGCAGGTGGAAGCTATGAGACTCATCAAACAGAGGACCCAGCTAACCCAAGGCAGACACAAAGGCTCATTATCATTCATTATTAATTTCATCTAGGTGAATGTTTTTAACATTCTCCCAATTGGGGAAATTTACATCTGGAAACTATTTAATTGTTACCAACCAATGTCACCCCATTACATTTAACAATAAAAAAAATATATAAAAATTTTACAAAAATGATGCAAGATCAGGTAGAATATAAAGAAATATATGCATAAAGATATAATTTCATGACTCTGTCACCCACACAAAAATAACATATATATTAATATTCAATATAATGCTGTTTTTTCATTCCCTGTTTTATAATGATATAAATCCACTTTCTCAAGACTATGGAGAGCTCTGGGTTTTCAAATGTCTGGTCCTTGTCTTCTACACAGTTTGAGGTGGTTTGTGACCTGTGGTTCCCAACATAATGGTACTTCTAAGAAGCTAGCAAAATAATGACCAACATCTTTCACATCATTCCATTAATATTGGAGGGAAAGAAAAAACTTAGGTTTTCTTGTTTATTTTCAAAAGTAAATAAGTTTTTTTTCTTATCTGTCTTTCTTTTTCTTTTCTTCCTTTCTTTTTTATGTATTTATTAATTTTCTTCCCCCTGTAAATTGTACTGTGATTCTAAGGATATATTCCAAGGATATATCAAGGATTTCCACTATGAGCTTAGATGGGCCATTACACTTGATTATTTATAGAAGCCATTATTAGCCAATCAGAAGGATTAAGACTGTAAACTTTGAGTGTCGGAATAAAGAGATTCTATCCTTGTCCATATAGAATCTTTAAGTCTACCTTTCAAAGTTGGTACGGTAGATCCACAAACTAAAACATCACATGAATATATTCTATGCTGTCAGATATTTTTTCTCCTCTAAGGCAAGGAAGTCAAATTTACAATGCTAACATTTTTCTAAAAAAGTTCTAAGTGGTATACTTTTCTTCAAATAGGCAACAGATTTGTCTGTCTGTAATTATGCTTATAGTCCTATTGGAGTAGAGGAAAGAAGTAGGCATACCGAATCCAATGCACGGACTCTAAAATCAGAGAACATCCCTACATTAGGAAGCTACTGTTGCACATCAACTGCTCCATCACGTAATTGAGTTCAAAAAACATTTACCAACAGTCTGCAAGTTAAGTCCACTGGTTAGCTCAAAGAATGCAAACTAATAAAGCCCTGTTCTCAAAAAACTTAAAATATAAAAAGTAAGATAAAATACAGATTGTCTTCATTAAAGTCATGTTAGATACCCCAAAAGAGAAACACGTTTAAACTACACTTGAATATCAATATAGCTCACCCTTCAAAGCAGAGATCTGAAGTTAAATAACATATTTATATGCACACACACACACACACACATACACACATACCTACACACTTACATATATGCTTGCATATATTCATTACATAAATGAATGCATCATTTATGAGATCTGACAGTTAAATTTGTGAACTTGCCACTGTGTGCTTGCTTACATTGTCAGCACTCTACTCATATGCATAATATTATTATTAGTCTATGTAATTGGTAATATAAAGTAGAAATAGATAAATGCCTGTTTTCCCCCTCCAAGAAACAAAAAGTTACCTGTCATTTCAATAGTATAAATAGAAACTGAACTAAATAATTTTCTAATTTTTTACTCTTCTGTAGACATTTGCCTGGCTCTGATTTAAATCTATAATATAAACACATATAGACATACAGGCACAATCCTACCCATCATCACCCCCAATACCACCACCACCACCACCACCACCTACCTACCTATCTACCATAGTTTGAGAAAGAAATCTGTCAGCTAACATAAAGTATGATTTTTAAATCAAATTATGCTAAACTTGCCTCCAATTCAAAATACGGTACTTTAATGCATTGCTAAACTTAGTATTTTGCTATAAGAATAAAATCTCAAGTTACTCTCTTTCTACAAATAGAATGATATTCCATGTTGGCCATCCTGAGTACCAATACTTTCTGGCCATAATGATGTGAGGCCTCATCATCTGAAGCATCAGCATGGACAGGGAGTATCTGTTGATGTACGCTACCTTTAATAATGTAGTATGTTGACTTATACTTTCCACACGAGTACTCTTGTCTTAACAGCAGTAAATACAGCTAGGAAGCAGTGAGGAATGGCAACTGGCGGAGGGCACTAATTACACTGCTTTGACTTGAATTGAAAATGCTAAACGGAAAATGAGATTACCAGCCTAAAGATAACCTTAATTTAAATGCAAGGCTGCATTTATCTCATCTACAATGTAATTTTCTAGAGGTGTAAAAAAATACAATTTTAATGGGAATCTATTGTTTTAAAATATAATTAAAGTTCCTGGCCCCTCCCTCTGCCCCCTCTTTGATATTGCTCTATAGGCAAGATGGGCAGACAGATTTAGAGGTCAGGGTGAAAATATTCAGATCATGTCCTCATGGGAAGACATTAATTTGAGTAGCATCTTCATTTTTGTTAATTAAGAGGTGGCAATGGGACAAGAAAATGCCAAAAAATGGGAGATGGGGAAGAAAAGGGAAAATGACCTTTTCCAATCTTGGAGCTATAAGGAATCTTACAAATGATAAGAACCCAACTCTACCATTTTATTCACGGGGAATCCCAAGGCCCAGAAAGGTCAAGTGATTTTTCCAAGAACACTGAGTAAGAAGGCAGCATTGCCCAGGGGAGATGATGTTGACCTGGAATTAGAAGCCAGAACATCTATGTTTGACTCCTATTTACTTTACTTATTAAGATGTGACAGGCCAATTACTACCTCTGAGGCTCAATTTTGCATTTGTAATATGGAGATGTCAAGAATTCCAACATTATAGGTCAGTGAGAGTACATACATGCATGATTTATACAAGTGCTCAACAAAGATATCTTTTCTTTTCTTTTTTTTTTTTTTGTCAAGCACTTCCCAAGACCAGAACCCTAATGTCCAGATTCCCAGACCAAGGTATCTACTTTTCCTTTTACCAACCCTGAGATCATAACCATGCTCTCATGAGTAACACCAGATACTTGATGCATGTGTGAATGAGTATAAGAGGGTTAGTAAGCAAAATATATCTTTGAATCAAAACTCTATTTGCTAATTACCAATGTTCTATTACTACTAAAGTGCTATTAAAAATATTCCGACTTATAAGGTGATTGTTAGGAGGGCTTTGTTTATCTGTTCTATCTAAGAACCTACAGATAAAACAAAGCTGAAGATTGATCACTTATAACCGAGGAACAAACAGTAATTTCAAGATGAAGTTTCTCTTCATCTACGACTTATACTCCTATGTGCACTTTACTAACACACACACACACACACACACACACACACACACACACACACACACACACACTGCATACATACTCCTTCCCAGATATGCATCCGTAGAAGTTCAATCATTCCCATCATGGTAGGACTGAGTAGATGCAAGGTTGACCTCCCAAGGGTACTTGAAATTTATATTTCTTTGAGGATAGCAAACTAGAGGTGGACTCAGAAAAGTTTTATACATGAGCCAATTAAATTGTTTTCCTGCTCTTCTCATTAATGTGACAGATGAGAAATAAGTAAATAACAAAAGAGAATATAGGAAGACAAGAAGGAATGAAAAAAGGGAGACTTTAAATCAGGATGATCATTTGAAAAGAGTTCCCCTAATAGACAAAAATAAGGTGATCTTGGTTAATATAGAAATAAGATTGAATTAGAAGGAAAGAGTCCTCATTTCTAACTTCAATCTTGCTAGTATTTCAGAGACTTAAAATTTCTAGTACTTATCTGTAAATTAAGGAAATTTCCTCATACCGTGTGAAAACGTGACAAATCAGGTTATCTCCAAAGGAGCTTTTGAAATTCCATGATTCCATGAATACTCACAATTGCAGGAAAAAGCAATGCATTCTTATGGAAGATGAGAAATCCTATGCTTTCAATGAATAAATGTAGAGAAAATTCAATAACCAGGTTGAATTATGGTACAGCCTTTCCCTGGGTCCTAATGTTCTGAATAGTCCTACTTTCTAAAAGGGTTCTTGACTATCCAAGTAATCACATTTTCCTTGTGCCTTGACTTTATGCCTGGTCCTGGAAAACTAAAAGATGTCTATTGGTTATATTTAACTACACTTTAAACCTGAGTTAGTCTTAAAATCAAAACATAACAAAAATCAGGTATCGCTGGTAGTTGAAATACCCTACTCAGAGTATCATCTAGTCACCAGATTGTACTTTGGACTGATGAAATATACAAGTAATAATTCCATCTCCTCTAGAAGATGTATTAGTAAGGCATTTGTAGTTCTAAATGAATATTTTTGTTACACTTCATATTTCCAAGTTTCTTCAAACAGCCATCAGCCTCAACTTTAAGATGAATCAAAAGAATATGTCTGAAACTGAGAATATATGATTATCACTTGTTTTCTTATTTGAAACCAATGAGTAAAGAAAAAGGTGAAGGAGGGTTAAAGAAAGGCAACTGAACCAGAAGATGTGTGAGTCCCTTACTTATCCAAATTGAACTCAGTCCCTTAATAGAATTTGAAAGACCAAATCCCTCCTGTCCTTAATACCATTTCAGGTACATATTCATAGTGAATAAATGCTTGTTGGAGGAATGAAAACTACTAAATCCAGAAATTAACCAGGAAAGTACTGAGGATTTAACTGGTTTGGGATTTGTAAGAGTACTAATGTGAAATGTCAGTAATGACTCATCCGGGTTTATATATTCCTAAACTAGTTACATATCTTCTACCTTTCTATTTTATGGCTCTGTCTACCCCCTGAAAATACTGGCAATCTGCATATATCCTCGGACAATAAAAACACAATAGTGCTCATTTCCTGGCATAATAGTCTAGAAAAATACTATCTAATTTAACATTTTTAATAGTGCAAACTATGACTATGAAGAAGAATGCTTCACCAGAGGAAGTTTTGAGGCCACAGTGCATTTAAAAGCGTAATATGGACACACCAAAAGTGTTGTAGCCTCTATAAGATGGGTTGGAATAACATGCATTCAGGCCAGGGAAATCAACCCTCTCCTCTGTTTCCTCCCTGGTTAGCTCAGCCATGGAAGAACAATCAATTGCCACAGCTGAATAACTGGATTTCTCAGAGATGCACATCACTGATGCAAAAGGAATTACCGTAATTTAGAAATTAAGGCACCATACAAGACAGCATTCTGGAGAAAGAGACTTTACAAAACACTCAGATATGGTCCCTTCCACGACTGTATGTAGGCCAGAATCATAGGTAGTCCAGATATTATGTTTTGTCACTGAAGTCACCATTAAACTAAAAAGCCACATAGAATCGAATCTCTATGGCCAGATCTTAAAGGCATTAATAAGATTTTCCCTGTGGCTTTCCTTACCCATGTAGATTATTCATGACTTCTCTGACCTCAAAGGTTTAGTTAAGTATAAGGTTTGTATAAAGGTGTGTTCCCATTACAATATTTTCTGATGAATTAAGAATAAACAAATAAACAAAAACCGTCTGACTTAGTTCTTAGTACAAATGCTTCCTCACTATTTGATATTACACTTCTATCTGGAATATTGCCTATGAGTAAGGTGACCAGATTTTAACATTGGTAAAGTGGGACACCATTGACCAGGGGGGAGGGGGTTCTTGATTAAAAATTTGGTCTATCTTCTGCTGTTCCCTAGCTTGTCGTGCATTCTTTCCAAAAATCAGGACTTTTTTAAAATGCCGCGGGACGCAGGACAAATTGTTAAAAATCGGGACTGTCCCACCAAAAGTGGGACGTCTGGTCACCTTACCTATGAGTGAAGCTGGTTTTAATGGCTTAATCATCTCTAGTTTGATATTGTGTGGCAGAACCACACCGCAAGGGCCCAGGCACGGGAGACTGCAGATCTAGGTTTGCATGATATTTACTAATTTATTTACATTCCTGAGCCCCAGTTTTCTCCTCTCTGTGAGACAGAGGCTTGGACGATGTTAGTGCTGAAGGTCCTGGAACTCTAATGTGCTATTACCCCGCAGGAGAGCAAGCCTTGATGATTGTTGCCAAAATCTAAGGGCCCTCTGGGGGGTTACAGGGCATAACCAGTGCTTTTATAAGCATTAGGAAGAGATCAAAGATACGACTCAGGTTTCTCTTGTGGCTAGCTCAGCTGGAGTTACTAAGTAGGGGCTGACAAGGCAACTGCTTCCAATGAATCAGAGCAGAGAAACAGCACTCAGTTTTGGTAGAAATACCGTATGTGCCCAGGCCTGAGAGTGTTTCTCACAGTCTGTTCCATGAAAAGCACCACCAGTTTAGGACACATTATGTCAGAAAGTTTCTCTGGCTCATACCTGTGGTAGGCAGAATAATGGCCCTCCCTCACCCAAAGATGGCCACATCCTAATCCCTAGAACCTGTGAAGTCACTACTTTACATGGAAAAATAAAATTACAGATGTAATGAAAGATTTTGAGGTTGGGATACTGCCTGGATTATCTAGGTAATGTATTCTACATCACACAGTCCTTAAAAGTATAGAATCTTTCTCAGCTACAGAGATCAAGAGAGATGACAGTGTGAGAAGGACTTGGCCCACTGTTATTGGCTTTGATTATGGAGAAAGGGGTCACGAGCTAAGGAATGGGGACAGTCTTATGAAGCTGAGAAAAGCAAGAAAATGGATTCTCCCCCAGAGACTCCAGAAGGGATGAAGCCCTGTTAACATTGAGTATAGCCCACTAAGAACCACTTTCAACTTCTGACCTCCAGAAATGTAAGATAATACATTTGTGTTGTTTTAAGTCAGTGCATCTGTGATAATTTGTTACAGCGGCCATAGGAAACTGATCCTATCACCGGCTGAAACTGTCAAGGGACATTCAAGTCCCGTCTTAGACCACTGTCATACAGTTGGCAGAGGTGTTTTTTTGTTTGTTTCAACTCACAAAATGTCTTAACTCGCAAATTTTTCCTTGCAAGGATCTTCTGTCTACATATTCTCCTTAACAAAATTCAGACTCGGGAAAGGAGCTAAAACACTTCCACTAGGCTGTAAGTATATAAGTAGCTGATGCTATTTGCGATTTGCATTTATATGATTTGCATATTATTATGGATCAAAGCCTTGGAAAATGAGACGAATTTCCAAAATTTGGTCTTCAAAGAGCAGCCAGTGATAGAGGAAGAATGGGGAGGGGGCAGGAATTCTCAGGGGTTTGAAAGTATTCCGCACACGCAGGTACAAAACCTCTCTGCCCTTAAGGCTATCTTGACTGCATACTCTGTCTAGTGGTCTTAATCATATACTCTATATTGTCATGGAAAATGCAGGGAAGAAAAAAATGCACATTGGTAGTAGGGTGGGGTTAAAAGGATCATAAATGAAATGGGAAGGAAGTGTCATTTTTAGTGTTTTGACTTCTCAGGCGCACAGTCTTCTTCATTGAGAAGCATCTGTGGTAAGTGAAAGCTTCACTGCGTCTATCATTCTCTGATGTCTGCCTCTCTCTCTCTGTTCTTCCTCAGTGGATGCCTTCTTTTCCATCGGCTTTTCTGCCTTATACCCTGCCCTTTGCCTTGAGATTTTCATGGGTAGCCAGAGACCTTATTTTATTCCATTCCTGCATTCAGATCCTTGAACTAAATCACATAACACTCAGAAATACAAAAATGTTTCCTGTAAGACAAAAGGGAAAGGTGCTATTTAGAAAAGCCCTCTGTTTCCACGTGAAGTATAGATGAGCAGCATATGTAGTTGATTTATAAACCCAACCAGAAGTCTGTGACAGCACTTTGTTATATGGTGTGAATAAAACTTAACAAATTACTATTTAGTTGACTATCTTCTACTGTGTACTATTTTTCATCGCCGTATCTTTCTTCACCTCCCTCTTCCAATGTTATAAATTAGCACCATTTCCTGGCACGTCTCAGACACAACAGATGTAATGCTATCAACATTCTGATAATGCTGAAGTCACCATGAGCTCCAGGCATACTGTTTGCTGCCAGAGAGCTGATGTTTTTATTATGAGTTTCCTTCTTTCTCTAATGTATTGGGCCATACATATATATATGAAATATATAAGCGCAGTACCAATTGCTGGACAATGAACTAAAATGAGCAAATGAAAACAAACATCTGTTCTTTAATGAATAAGTCATTAATGAATAAGTAGTGTTCAGAAGCACCTGGCGCAGTCACCATCATTCACTGCAGTTTTTTGTTTGTTTTTTTTAATATATATTTTTGGGGAAGCCGGGATGGCTTAGTGGGTTAAGCGCTCACTTTGCAGCGCCGGGGACCGAGGATCGAATCCCAGCCCCGGCCTGTGCGGACCCATATGCTGAACTGGGGAGTTCCCCCAGTTCAGTTCCCTCTCTGTCTTTGTCTCTGTATCGCTCTCTCTCTGTCTCTGTCAACTTAAATATATATATTTTTTATTTTTGACAGAAAGATGAGAGAGAGAGAGAGAGATACAGAGACAGAGAGAGAACTGAACTGGGGGAGCTCCCAGCCCAGCATATGGTTACGCACAGAGCGGGGCTGGGATTTGATCCTCAGTCCCGGGTGCTGCAAAGTGAGCGCTTAACCCACTGAGCCATCCTGGCTTCCCACTGCAGTTTTTAATACCTCATTCAGTTAAAGTTCTAGATTTGGGTGTCCAACTTTTTGGCTTCCCTGGGCCACATTGGAAGAAAAAGAATTGTCTTGAGCCACTCATCAAATACACTAACACTACTGACAGTTGATGAGCTAAAAAAAGAAAAGAAATTGCAAAACTATCTCATAATCATTTAAGAAAGTTTAGGCATTTGTGTTGGGCCGCATTCAAAGACAGCCTGGGCAGCTTATGACTCATGGGCCATGGGGTGGACAAGCTTAATTGAAAGCATAGTCATTACCCTTTAGGAGTTTGCAGAGTGCACGTTAGGTATAGAGGATGCAGAACCCATTTAGAAAGGTGCCCTGGGCACTGCATTTACTGCACTGGGCAGCAATATGCAGGCACACATCCATGATGTCAATGCCTTGGTGTGAGAAGAACTAGGTGCACTGGCTATTAAAGGTCCAAACAAGACATTAAATACCACCATAGGCTTTCCATACCAGAACTGTTGCCATGCCATATAAGACGCATTTTTCAAAGGAGGAATATGGGCAATGGAAAAATATTGAGTCAAGAGGTTTCCATTAACAGGTGACAACCTTTTTTAAAAGTGAAGTTTTTAAGTTCTAACATCTTTCTTTCTAGAGTAATGTGGCTATTGGCTAAGAGCTGAACTTTGACAGGGATGGGGTGGTGAGGGGTAGAGACAGAGGGGCAGAATTGACCACAGTCTGGCTTTTGCTCTCTATAAGAGTTGAAGGGAGATTACCAGCTGTGGGTTGATATACATGATGGTTGACTCACAACAGTTCCTATAAATGGGTTCAACATCAACTCGTATGCGGTCTTTCACTTATTTAGCTTACGTTGCCAGCAGCTGATCCAATAGGTAAACCGATAGAAGTCATACTTGTGGTGGCATAAATAAACCTATAGCAATTTAATGAGGTGGATAGAGCCTCCAAGATTCAGGAGACCTATGCTGACCCCATGTTCTGCCACCAACCACAAGGTGACTCTCCAGTCCTCAGACACACCTGTGTCAGGAGAACGTGTTGGGCAGCAGTTCTCCACATGTTCTGAGAAAAGATAGTTAAATATGCCACTCTTCAGCCAAAAGGATTCAGTGGACAAATAGCACTGAGAACCACCACTGTGTGCCCTGCCCCACTTCCCTTCATACTTGGGGACTCATAGTACAATCAGCATTTGCAAGACTCTGAAAAGGCCTGTGAAAAACCCATTCCAGCCCTGGAATTTTGCAATCGTTTTGATTATCAAACTCTTGTAATGTTACTGTCTGAGCTAGGCAGTTTCTAGAATGCCTCCCAATGAGCCCCACTTCCTGATTCTCATGCCCTTGTTTAATCTCTCCTCTTGAGAGTGGGCTAGACCTAGGAATTAGCTTCTAATGAATAGAATACTGCAAAGGTGATGAGGTGTCGCTTCCTTTTTTAGGTGATATTCAACCAACCTAATAGATACAAAGACTAGATTAGGCATTCCAAAAGTGAGGGGTTGGGGTGGGAGAAACAGGTGAAAGGGCAAAAAGGTAAAAGAAAAATTGAAGTAAAAATAATTAAAGTAGACCTAGTTGTACAAAAAAGGCACATATGAGAAAATAGGCATTTTGTAGAAATGTTGCGGCAACCAAATTTGTAATTAATGTTGTTTGGTCAGTTGTTTAGTTTTTACTCTTTTGGAAAAAAATAATATTCCAATAAAAATGCTTTATAAAACCTAAAAATAATAACTGAGACTTCCGTCTTCTTACCACTACTTTTGTCCCTTGATATGCTTATGTTGTGAGCTGACCTGTGGAGCAGCCAATTTGACAAGGAATTGAGGGTGGCCTCTGGCTGACAGCCAGCAGGGAACTAAATTCTGCTAACAACAACATGAACGGACTTGAAAGGACCTCACCCAGACAAGCTTTAAGATGTCTGTATAGATGACACCTTGGTAATAGCAATTTGAGATACCTTGAGTCAGAGAATCAAGGTGAGATACAAGTATACTTGAATTCCGAACTCACAGAAAGTTTGACATAATAAACATTATTGTTTTAAACCACTAAGTTTTGGGATTACTGTTTACACAGAAATTAGCAATGCCAATACAAAAAACACATAGAACTACCCTATGGGGAACTCACTTTGCAAAGTATTGACAAAACTTTTAAGGTTGAAAACAATCAAGAACCATATGACTTCCCTTATTTGTGGAATATAAAATTGAAAGTAGGGATGCCAGGATAGCTCAGTGGGATAGTTTAGCAGTTGAATGCTTGCCTCACAATCACGAGGTTTGAGGTCCAATCCCTGGTCCCGGCCTGTGCCAACCCCATATGCTGAACTGCAGTGTAACTGGTAACGGCCAAGATGACTCAGCAGTGAAGGTTCTTGTCTCCCATTTGGGAGGCACCCAGTTCAGCTCCTGCCCCAAGAGGCCACACATCCATCTGCGTGGAATGAAACTATGTCACAACTAATGATGAACTACTATGGAGACTGGTCTGGTCTCTCCCCGCTTCTCTCTCACTTTCTCTCCTTTTTTCAAATAATAAATCTTTAAAACTGAAAGTAGCAAAGAAATAAAAACTCCTGGATGGACACAGTAAATAGTTCAGTGGTTACCTGAGGTTAAGGGGGGAGGGGCGTGGTGAAGAGAAAGAGGCATCAAATATGTATATGGTGATGGAAGGAGAACTGACTCCTGGTGGTGAACACACAATTCAATATATAGATTATGTAATGTAGAATTGTACACCTGGAAATTACGTAATTTTTTAAATTTTTTAATTTTTATTGTTTGAGAGAGAGACCGACAGAGAGAAGGGGGAGGGCTCAGAGAAGTCTCCATCGTTGCATGTCATTAGTTTTCTACATGGTTTTGATTCACAGGTGGGCGTGGGGCTGGAAAGAACTGAACTGGGGCACACCCCAGTTCAGCATATAGGTCTGCATGGGCTGGGGCTGGGATTCGATCCTTGGACCCTGGGGCTGCAAGCTGAGTGCTCAACCTGCTGAGCCATCCAGGTATCCCCTGAAACTTACATAATGTTTACCAACCAATGTTACCCCAATGTATTTAACAATTTTAAAAACTTGGATAAAAAACATGTTTAAGATTGTTTTTTACATATCTTTTAAATGTATGAGATTAAAGTAAATCATGTGAAAACAGGTTTTCCTAATCACAATAGTGAAAAAATTGCATAAGCTTTAAATTATGTAAGCTCAATTGTCACTACATTAAAATGACTAAGCTAGATTCACCTTTCCGCTGTCAATGAGAAAGAATCTACAAAAGTATGGAAAAAACAAAAATTTCAAGCATTTTGGATATACCCTGATTCATGCAAGTGCTCATTGCAAACCAAAATCTATCCATTGGGCAGATCATCAAAAGACCATCTCTTATCCACACATTTTAAAACCAGTTTTAAGTCTCAATATGAAACTCACAGTATTAAAATTACATTTCAAAAAAAAATTATATTTCATTAAGACTGTTTTTTCTACCAATAGGTCACTGATTCAACGAAGCCTTGCAAATTATCAAACCGCTTTGCCACATGAAATTATGATTCCATGTTTTATGGCCTCAGCCAATGTAAGAAAAGAAAATGCTAGAATGCCCTCAAATCACTGAGCATTGTGATGGCACATAATGCTGGCTTAATGTTAGTATTTTCATCATTAGCTCTTTATCACACTTAATGAACATATATATATATAAACAAAAGTGAATATGCATCTTTCTGTTAATGACATGATAAAATTAATGAGGCTGATTTCCTAATAAAATATGCATTATGCAAAAATGTACAAGAGCACTGTTTCTTTTGAAGAAATTTCAAGACTCTATACTTCTCTCCTGAACCTATCCCCAGTGGTTTGTTGTTTCTTTTTGCACATTATTATTTTTGAATTACTTTTTAAAAATATTAATAACCTTTTTGTGGATATTATTATTACTATTAATATACAACTCTGAAATGGTAAAAATCCAATGTCCTTATTCATCACATCAACATACTTTACTTTAAATGGCTTTTGTTTGTTTCTAAAAATAAGTCACAACTCACAAATTGATGATTTGCTATGATTTAAGATTTCCCCAAAGATATCCCATGCAATCAATACTTACCAAACACATGAACACACGCACCCACACAGAGCACACATTTCCATTTCTTATTTTTTGATTGCAAGGTTAATCAAAAACAAATATAAAATTAAAGTTGTATTCCTGCACAAAAAGTTAAGCAACATGAAAAATTAAACAACAATAATATCACCTTATAAATACCAAGTAATTTACTCATGTAAATGCATAGGGAGTTATAGCCATAAATTTTCTTGTGTCTGAAGGATAATATACAATGCATTTTGGCAGATTAAATAACACCAACAGCATCAGGCTGCAGAGAGCAACTGAGCTTACAGTATTAAATTAAACGTGTTTGTCTGAAGCAACGTTGAACAGAAGGTACTATAGACTTTCAAATTTACCTTCACACAAAGCACAGATAAGGACCATTAAAATAAAATGTCACCCACAGAAATCTGAATTTATCAAAGAGGAAAAGTAAGGGAAGATTTTTTTTTACACAGTATTTTTATGGTTTTGGCTTGCTTGCTTGCTTGCTTTTCATTTGCCAGTACAACTGAGACTAAGTTTAAAAAAATTATTTATATATATATATATATATATATATATATATATATATATATATATATATATATATATATATATATATTAGCTCTGTTATAGTAAGATAACACTAGGCACGAAGTCAAAAACAAAACAAAACCAAGTTCTGCCACTTATTTGCTTCTCTTTTGGCCCTCAGCTTCCACATCTGTGAAATGAGAAAGTTCCAGTCATTCTCTTCAAGATCAATACCATCCCCTATGGGCACATGGGAAAATGTGTGTGTTTGTGGGGGAGAGGGCGCTGGCATTTTTGGATAAACAGTGTCCAAGCAAATATCCTGGCATTTGGCCCACCTGCACAATTCCTGAAATACCATTCAGGTTGTTCTATGTAAAAGGTGCCCCTGCAGTTGGGACAGGCAGCCCCCGTGAAGCCAGGAATGAAAATCAGCATGAAGCGTAACACACCTGCCAAAAAATTTGTCCTAGCAAAGAGCCAATACTCCCCTAAGACTTTCTAAGGTACTGTCTAATCTCATGTTCAAGGATCCTAAGACCTAGTCCCTTTGGGTCAAAGCTTCTCACTTATTAATCCTAGGAGGGGTGAGATATTTTTTTCATTTTACCCCACATAACCAACCCCTTCCACCTTAGGACTTTTTCACTTGATATGATATTTCTTCTGCCTGGAACTTACTGTTCCCATCTCCATGGAAATAAGTCCCTCTATCCCTAAAATGCTGGCCAGCTCCAATGTACTTCCACAGAGAGGTCTGTTCACTCAACCTGACACTTCCCCTAAAGCCATTTTCTATCTAGTCCTCATTTTTCAAAATCACATTACCCTATTTGACTGTCTTTATTGAACTTACTGTGCTCTGCTATTTTCTAGGTATCAGTTCCATAAGCACAGTCCTTCATGCAGTGCAAAGCACCTGCAGTTGCTCAAGAAATATTTGTTGAATGAATGAGTGAGGAAGTAAATTTCAGCACAAAATTTCAGAACATGAATTTCAATATTTAGATTGATTTATGTGCCTAAATGAGACACTGGGCAAGGCACTGAGGTTATAATAGTGAGAAGAAAACCAATGTTTGTCTTTCCTAAGTATAAACCTTCCAGTGCAGAAATACACAGACATTATCAATTACATAATCAAACTAATAAGTGTGACATTTAACTCTGAAAAGTGTTTGTCAGGTACACGTAGCTTCTCAGGTATTACCGGAGCTGATTAGAAGGGCTTTTGAACTAGATGCAGTGATCAAGGAACAGTTAAGATGAGTTCCAAAGGCCATTCCAGACCCAGGAAACAGTATGTGCAAAGGCCCTACAGCCTGAAAACGTGGGTTGAGACCTGGCAATAAGTCAGTGCACCTGTTTTATAGAGGGCAGGGGGAAATGAGAGATGAAGTCATGCGTCAGAGGTAGACAGAAGCTGGACCAGACTTTGGAAGCCATGCCAAGGGGTCTTGTCTTTATTCTAAGAGCAGCAAGAGGACACTGACAAATTTTAAGCAGTAAAAATGAATGGAAGGGGAGGGTGTAAGGGTGTGAGGGTGTGTTTGTGATACAATCAGATTCATATAAGAAAACTGTCCAAAATGGTTGCTAATTGAGTAGTTGGGAGGCTATCCTAGTGATCCAGGTCATGTGTGATTTGGCTTGCATTTGGTTGGTACTCTTATAGATGGAGAGAAGTAAACAAATTTGAGAGGTTTTTAGGAGATAAGATCCAGGGTCCAGGTAGTGGAAATCATATAGAAGATAATAGAGAAAAGAGAGAAGATATTAAAAACACAAGTTGTCAATCTTTTTTTTTTTTTTTTTTACATATTTATTGTATTGTTTTTGACAGTGAGAAAGAGACAGAGGCAGAGAGACAGGGAACCGGGAGGGCCCAGAGCAGTCTCCATAGTTGTACGTCATCAGTTTTTGACAGTTTCATTTCACACAGGTGGGAGGGGGCTGCGCAGGGTGGGAACCAAAGCGCCTGCATGGGAGGCACACCCTTGCCAGCCAGAGGGCCAAACCAGAGGCCTCCCACATGGGAAGCTCAATTTGGTAAGAACTGAACTAGGGGCACACCCTAGTTCAGCATATGGGTCCTCACAGGCTGGGGCCGGGATTCAATCCTCAGACCCCTGGGCTGCAAGGTGAGTGCTTAACTCACTGAGCCATCCGAGCACCCCCAAGTTGCCATTGCTGATAGAAAGAGAGGGAGACAGAGAGTCAGGAGGAGAGAGAGGAGAGGATGGCAAGGGAAGGAGACTAGGCATGAATGAATTTGGTTAGTATATATTGAAGTTCAGGTGACTTTGAGGCATTCAAGTTCAGCCTCAAGGTGACTTTTGTAGAGGAGCTCAGAGGAGCAACCTGGCCAGGAGAATATCTTTGAGTCATTTGTGTGGGGCTGTTAATTGGAGGGCAATGCTGCCATGGTCTAGGATTGTGTAAATAAACTCTTCTGATAAAAATGGCCCCGAGTCCAGGAAAAACAGGCCATGGTCAAAAGTCCAGAGGCAGGGGCCCTGAGCAATGAGGAAGCAGCGTGAGACCCTAGGAATGTGATGGGCACCATAGTCTTGATTTGTTCAGTTTACATTTTGTTAACAGGTCCCCCCTTCAAAGTTCAGGTCTGCATCCCTCCAAAAAAATCACCTGAGGTAATCTGGGTGGAAAACAGCAGCGTATATGTGGGGATCAGAGGAAGGCTGGAGAAACTAAATCCCTTTGGTAAAGCAATAAGAATTCGACATTCTTTATTTCCCCTTATCTGAAACCATATTTGGCATTTGTACTGAGACAAAGACTTTATTTGTACTGTTATCAATGTATTGTCTCATCAGCTCCAAACATCATCCTTCATTGGTTATTGTGCAATCATGGGATGGGCCCTTGAGCAGTTCTCCTTTGCTGCAGGCAGGATATTACATTATGTCAGTAGCATTCCCTGGAGAAACATTGCAGAAGAAATAATCCTATTCTTCTGGGTTGGGTCTGTTTCACATTGTTTCTCCTTTTTTTGCAACTTCTTATTGCAGGGCATCCAGCAACAAGCTCATGTACTTGGTGAGCTCAGAACTGGCTCGGGTCCCATGACACCTCACCGCAGCCCTCTAATGCAGACACCACAAATGGGCAGCTGCCTCCCAGCATCTCCACTCCTCCTGTGTTCCCACCCACCATCAGCCCCCTCTCTGGTACCCTGGGAGGGCATTTTCTGCCCTGTGACTATGGACCAGTACTGGCCCAGGGCAACCCACCCAAGTTCCTTGCCATCCAATAGGGGACAACTTCCCCTTCTCCAGTGAAGTCTGAACCAGGACTTCCGGCTGAGTTTCTTCATTGCACACTCTCTCCCACCCCTAAAGTCTTCTTATGAGATTTCTTTATGCCTCTGTAGTTAGTCTTTTACAGAGATTTTATTATTATATTAATATCTTACACATTATATTAAGCCTCTTCTGTTCAAATGAACTGTGTTTTCTGTCTCCTGACCAGACCCTGACTAACAGTCATCTTCACCTAACTTTACATATTTAAATAATTTTACAGTGTTTATAATATTCTTGTAAAGTGGGGATCTTCATTTTAGACATAAAAGCTCTTTGGCCCAGTTTTTCTACTAATGTACTAAATACTGACTGAGTGCTGAATATGTGCCAGATGTATTCCTGTGCAGTAAAAGTAAAGTAGCTCAAGTGAGCCAGAATCCAGGAATTTAAGTCCACAGTGCCCTCTGTTACACACTTACAGTGGTTATGTGTGTTGGTGGCACACTAGTGTTTGAAGAACTTTAGGGCACTTCACAAATTCCAATATGCACAAATATTACCTAGTTTAGGACGGATTCTGATTCAGTAGTTGTTCCAGGTTGAATTATGTCACCTCTTAAATTCATGCTGCAGTATTAACCTTCGGTACTTCAGTCTGTGACCATATATGGAAATAGGGTCATTGCTGATGTAATTAGTTAAGATGAAGTCATACTAGAGTAGGGCGGGCCCCTAATCTAATATGACTGGTGTCCTTACAAAAAGAATGCCATATGAAGAGACACCTGCACACAGGGACAATGTGGTGTGAACAGGAAGGCAGAGATCACCAAAATTTACAAGCCAAGGCAACCCAAAGATTGCCAGCAAAGCACCAGAAGCTAAGAGAGATGCATGGCATAGATTTTCCTATGTGGATAACAGAAGAAACCAATCCCAACAACACCCTGATCTTAACCCTCTTAGCGCTACCTTCTGCCAGCAGTACTAGCGAGAAATGTGAAGGGTAATTTAAGAAAATGTATCATTTTAGAAAAAAAAAACTTTATGAAGTTATTGTTTTAGATATCCATATGCATTTTTTCAGTTTTATATAAATTGAATTAGTCAATAATAATACTAAATGTAATTATTTCAGTCATACATCATACAATAAAAAATATAATAAGTTATAGCGCTTTTAAGTATGGTTTACATATGAGCTGATATATCAGCCCACCACACTTTTCGCCTGAGATGCAAAAGCTGATATATCGGCCTGTCGCACTAAAAGGGTTAAACTCATAGCCTCTTGAGCTGAGAGACAACATATTTCTGTTTAAGCTGCCCAGTTTGTGGTACTTTGTAAAGACAGCCTTAGGAAATGAATACAATGGGTCTGAGGTGTGGCCTGAGATTCTGAATTTCTATCAGACTCCCAGGTGATGAGGGTGCTGTTGGCCTTTGGATCATACCAAGTACAAGGAGCTAGTGAATAGGAGATGCCACCAAACCAGCCACCCACTCCTCTTTCTAGACCTAGCTGAAGGGACTATCCCCATGGTATGGCCAATGATCCAGTATCTGTGTGCCCTGACTCAAAATGATGAAATGACTTTCTAGTTAGCAGTGGAGGAAGACATTATAATGTAAAAGTAAGTGCTGAACACATCTGCCTCCTCCCATTGATCCCCTATAGCAGAGGTGTTGAACTGTCGCCTACTAGTCAAGCTCGCCTTTTTCCTTTTTTATGAATTTTACAAGGGGATATGGCCTCCAGCTCTCTGTGTACGGGGCCATGTAATCAAGTGGGACAATGGAATAGGAGTGGAGATGATGTGTTGGATTTCAGAGCCATATCCTTACAGATAGAACACACCCCAGACTTTCCTTTTCTCATTCCTACAGCCAAGAAACAGCAACAAGAGCAGCAGCAAGTGCACTCACAATGGAAGCCACGTGGAGGAAAGCACATTAGACCTGCCAGCCCAGTTCCCCTAGAGTATGGGTATCTCCCTGCCCTAGATCACTCACTTAGCTTTGTGTTGTCACATTGTATTTAGGAGCTTCTTTGTTATAGCACCTTTACTAATATGTACCCTCCAAAAACCTTTCCACTGAAGTTTGGCTTTTATAAGACTCTGCTCTCCATTTCCAATTCTAAGTCCTGACCTGTCAAATCCATTCTGCTTTATTTGAGGTTCACAAGCTTGGCAGTGATAACGTGTTCTGTGTCCATGTCTATGCCAAAACATCAGCAGCCTCATTTTTCATCCCGGCTGTAGGGTCACCAGGACCTAGTTTCCCATCAAGCTCTACAGTGCCTGAAGACAGGCACTGAGACGGGCCCTTGTATTCATTGAGAGCCAATATTATGCCATCTATGTATATGCACAGGCTAAATACCAAAGCAAAGGTAAGCCCCAGGCAAAGAAAACCACACTGTTGCATGACCAAGGAGGATTTCAAATGACAAGAAAAACAAATCACTGCTTCTTAAAAACTACTATATGCACAGCCAATTCTCTGGCCAATCAGTAACTAACATTGCATGGTCCAAAACACTCAGCAAAGGGTATTGAATAAATGGGTACAGATTTGTTGTTGTGAAACACTGAAAATAGATTGTAAAAGGGCAGGCTAGCCTCATGAGACTGGAGTCAATCTTGCTTCACTTTACCAGCATATATTGAGTGTTGCTTGATGAGTGCATCCAGCCCCATTGCCCAAGCAATATTCACATATCAGTTCTACTATGCTCATTACAGAATAAACTGGACATGGTGGTGGTTGTGTAGGAAAGAAGAGATACTGGCAAAGCAGGAAATACAAACAACCTTTTCCACATAAAAAACTCAAAATGCTCAGCCTCCTGAAGGCAAGCTAGTTGTCATTTTGATTGAGAAATGACATCTCTTCAAGCTCATGGACACACAAAACTGAGAAGAGTTAGAAAATGCATCACAAGAAGAAACATGAAAATTATTCAGGTACTTAGCCCAGAAAATGTAAAGGAGGGAGATAAAAAAATCACTGTTATTTTGAAATAAATTGGCCTTCATTTGAGAAAGAGAAGAAATTATTTACTGAGTTCTTGCTACTTTTAGGCATTGAGCCAGGCCTTTACATAAGAGGGCTGTCCAGAAAGTATCCAGTCATGTAACCATTCTCATTATACTGACAATGGCTGGATTTTTTTCTGGACAGCCCACATTTCTTTGTTTCCTCATTTAGTCCTCTCTATCCTCAAGGCAGATCAGTCATAACTATGATTTACAAATAAAGAAACCATGGTTTAGAGAGGCCAAGAATGTCACCTAAAATAAAAAATTAAATAAAAAAAAAAA
>PVKE010011913.1:9544-39409 GCA_004027555.1 Craseonycteris thonglongyai | reverse complement strand
TATTTATTTATTTATTTTTGACAGAGAGAGAAAGAGAGAGAGAGAGAGAGAGAGAGATACAGAGACAGAGACAGGGAGAGAACTGAACTGGGGGAGCTCCCAGTTCAGCATATGGTTCTGCACAGGCCGGGGCCGGGATTCAATCCTCAGTCCCCTGCGCTGCAAAGTGAGCGCTTAACCCACTGAGCCATCCCGGCTTCCCTAAAATCATATTTTAGAAAGAATGAAGATAAGAACATGGCTCGTTCTCGGAGAAATTGACCTTTGATTAACCAGTGAAGGCAATGTGAGTTCAGATTAAATGCGGTATAAATCCAGTTATCTTAACTTACCCTAGATTCTGTTTCCCTTTTAGGTAATGTAACTGAATACACAACCATTTAGAAAGGAATATATATTTGGTCTCTACATCTTAAAAAACCAAAAACATTCACTTTCCTTAAATAAATAGCCCATTTTGAAATAAGAAAAGCAAAATCTCAAACCAGGAGAAATGCTACTGAAGTTCTAAAGTGATACTAAGTTTAACTAAAAGGAATAATTTCTTAAGAAAGGGGCTGTATTCACTATTTGAACTGCTACCTTATTGTTTTCAAATCTTTCTTGTAATGTATTAATTTTGATATGAAATAAATATGTAGTGAAGTAAACATTTTCCATTTGAAATACATTTAGGGCATAAACTTTTCCTTTAAAAAGATAAGTAGACAAAAGTCATTTGAAACTTAACTGTGTAATCAATATGTCACAAGAAGCCCACAAGTCCAGTGTTTGTAAATGAATAATACTAAATTTAATATTATCAGAACTTCCCCATAAATATTTTTAAATTAATGGTATAAACTGCTGTTGCTTTTTGTAATTTTGAACATAGAGAGAATGCTGAAGAATAATTTAATGAATGCTCATATGCCTTTTTCCTAAGATCATCACCTGTTTATTTTTGGTTGCATTTTCTTAATTATTCTCTTTTGATAATTTTACATATAGCAGCATTGCCATCACATGAAGGATGTGCATGGACAGATAAAGATATATTCACTTTTCTGGAATATTTGAAAAAAAATGGGGAAATCAAGATTATTGCATCTATACTTTTTTTGTGTTTTCTAAAAAACAAGACTATTTATGAAAAAAATTGCTGTCTTCAAAATTTTAAAAAGCAAAAAGTATAGCTTTGATGCAATAACATTATAGAAGTTATAGTTTATATCCACATGTATTAAAATGTTATAATAGACAAAATAATTCTGAAAAAATAAGAACAAAGTAGAAATCTTATGCTACTCAATTTCATAGAAACTCATTTGCTTTTTTTAAGTTTTATTCAATTGATTGAGGTGAAACCAGTTGATAAAATTATATATGTTTCAAGCTTACAATTCTAAAATACACAGTCTGTGTATTGCATTTTGTGTATTTATCAATGAAGTTAAATCTTCTGTCACCATATATTTGACCTTCTCTACTTTTTTCTATCTCCCAGCTACCTCCTTGTCCCTCTGGTAACCTACTGTTGTATCTGAGTTTTTGTTTGTCCTGTTTATTCATTTGTTGCTTTCTGTTTTATATCCCACATACAAATGAAATTGTACGGTTCTTAACTTTTCCCATCTGACTTATTTTGAATAGCATGATATTCTCAAGATCCATTTATGTTGTCATAAATGGCAATATTTCATAATTTCTTGTGGCTGAGAAGTATACAATTGCATGTATGTACCTCATCTTTACATAATCACCTATTGCAGGGCATGTTAATAGTTTTTATGTGTTGGCCACCATGAATAATGCTGTAATGAACAGAGGGGTACGTATATCTTTACAAATAATGTTTTTAAAAATTTTGGACACTCATTTGCTTTTGCTAGTGTCCAAAACAACATAATTTTGAAAGTGGTGTTTTAAAAGATTGGTCTCTAGCATACAGCATTTCGAAGGTTCTGAGGGACAGACTTCTTTGAGGTAAGGGTACAACTGTCTAAGCATTTGAATGTCCAGGATTCAATGAAAGTTCACTAATGACTGAGTTATGCAAGTGAAACAATAAAATACTATAATGCTTTTTCAGGCTAGGTTTCCCATAGAGATCCCTTGAGACAAAATCCCATGTGCAACACATTTATTGAAGTACTTACAGAAATCCCTAGTAAAGAAAGAGGAATCAAGACAGGAAAGACTAAGGAGTCAAAAATAATTTCCAGCCCCAGTTTGATTTCGTACTAAACTCTGCAGCATAAATCATATTTTAGAGTTCTTCCACCTTCTAGAAAGGGCACTTGTATTTCAGATTTCCTTGACCAGTATGTCATTTATAACTGAGAGGGTATAAACCTTCAGACACTTCTAGCTCTGTCCTGCTGGGGTTCTAGGACCAAAGGACAAACCTATATAGATACTTGCTTTTAGAAGGAAAGCACACAGAACCTCTAGGTGGAATCTGAAGGGAGCTGAATGGGCAATGACACTGTGTTCTGCAGAAGCCATAGGAGACAGAGCTAGAAAGAATAAATACAAACTGTGCGTATCTTATGATGATATTAAAATGAACAATTTCCATTTTACTACCTCAAAAGTACTTTGACTTTGAGAAAGAAGTTTGCTAGTTTAATTGTTATTTCTGAATTGGAGATTAGGAATTAAATGCTTTTAGCACGTTGAATAAATTTTCAACTTCTCACATTGTGTCCTTCAATTGTTCAAATAGATGTCACTTTCATGACATCTATTTCCAAACACAGTTCAGAACAAACAAGAATAGAATTGATTTTGTATGTTTCTGTTTATATTTTTTATCAATATGATGTTGAAAAAATTAATTATGTCTTCCCCTAAACTATGAATAATAAGTGATTAGTAGTTTGAACATAAAGTAGTATTATCCAAGAAAAGTTAGGGATAAATATTCCAGGGTCAGTCAGATGGAAGGTCTGGTATTATCCCTTTGAGGGGAGAGAGAGAGAGAGAGAGAGAGAGAGAGAGAGAGAGAGAGAGAGAGAGAGAGAGAGAGAGAGAGAGAGAGAGAGAGAGAGAGAGAGAGAGAGAGAGAGATAAGTAAAATAAAACAAGGAATCTAGAGTCTATCGTATCTAGAATGTAGGTATAAGCTATTTTGTCAGTGAGGACGAAGAAGGCCTTGTTTAGGTGGTACCTGGATAACTCTGCAGGTGAAGGTATATCTTGTAAGATGCTTCAGTGGTAACTAAGCTAAGACTTGACCTTAGTACCTGGTTCACCATATACTGATTAGTTTAATAGCAATGGAGGCTTTAAATATGTACGGCCCATGAGATCCAAAAGTCAATATGTTCCTATTGACAATTCACAAACTGAGTTCTCAAATGAGAACAACTTTTAAAATGTTCAGCCTTTAAAACAATTCAAATTGATCAATAATAAATATCTTATCTGATGCTTTAAGCATGGGGTGGTGATATGATATTTAAATCACAATACACCTTGAGTGGGTTGTTTTAGTCCTATTACCATGTTCTAGGACATTTAAAATTTGGAACCATTCTAGCAAAATTAATAAGAGCAGAAAAATCAGCAGCTGAGCTAAACATTTATTTCCTGTTAGGGTATTTACCTTCCAAAGAACCACAGATCAGCAATAGATAAGTCATTCAGACTTCTAAATGTAATTGTGTTGCAATTGCAATCAGTGAGCCAGCACTGTGAAGAAAAATAAAAATAGATAGGAGAAAAGTTGCAGGGCTAATGTATATATGGTGTTCATAGAAGGCCTGTCTGTGGTAGTAACATTTAATAAAAGTCAAAAGAATCAGTGAAAACGTGAGTGATGTGACTATCTGGAGAATGTTTCAGGCAGAGGAAACAGCTAGTGCAAAGATTCTGAAATAATAGCCTGCTTGCTTTGTTTGAGGGCCAGAAAGAAGACCAATATCAGAGGAGAGGACAGAAGAGGGTGAGGGATATACAAGAGAGCATAGAGATAGAAAATTGGTTTATGTGAAACAGCGAAAGGTAAGGCTTTTCTGTTTCAACCTGAGTGAGACAGAAACTACTGGAGCAGAGACGTGATCTGATATATGTTTTAAAAGATCATACTGACCGCGATGTGGAAAGTAGATAATAGAAGAAATTGAGTGCTGATTTTATTAGAAAACCTGGTCTGGTTGTTACAATGCCTCCAGTATTCACCATTGGCCTCAGGAAACTTTGTAGAGTTCTTTGAAATACAGATACGTCTTTTGAGAATTTGCCAAAATATTTTTTTCTTGGCTTTTGAGGTTAAATGCCAGTGAATGTTAAGATCACCTTGTAGATTATAAAGCATCATATCAACCCTAGTTACAGAGACATGTGCAAAGTTCTTTATACAAAGTACTAGTGAAATTCAGGAGATAACCCTCCAGTTTTCAATGGGAAAACTGTTAGGTAGGCTTAATATTCAGAACTTGAATTAGAGTAACAAATCAGAGACATGTTTGTGCAAGTTGATTGGGGCAATGCCATGAAGACAATGACAGTGTAAAAATGGATTAAACATTATTCTGAAGGGAAAGAAAGCATCACTGATGAAGGGAGGTCAAGGCGGCCAGTATTGAGCAGAACTGATGAAAACATTGCAAAAATTTGTCGAAGTATGTGCCAAAATCACTGGCTAACTATGAGAAGCATGGCAGACCAAGTAAACATTATTAGAGAAACAGTTAGGAAAATCTTCACTGAAAATCTTGGCATGAGAAAGGTGTTTGCAAAAATGGTCTCAAAGGAGCTCACCAATGAACAAAAGCAAAGGACACTCGAAGTTTCCCAAAACGTTTTGGAGAGGCAAGATGTTTTGGGCCATGTTAGCACTGATGATGAAATATGGGTGTCCCAGTACAACCGTAAAACAAAGTGTCAAAATTCACAATGAAAGTCAGCCAATTCTCCATGACCAAAAAAGTCCCATCAGTCCAAATTGTCTTTTTTTTTGGCATTAGACAACTGTTCACTATGCATGTGTACCAACTGGACAAACAGCCAACCAAGTTGACTATGTGGAAGTGCTGAAAATATTATGTGAAAAAAAGGGACAAAACGACCTGAACTTTTGGCCAACAACTCATGGCTCTTGCACTTACATCACAACAATGCACCAGCTCACAGGGTACTGTTGGTTTTAACCAGTAAACAAATAACTATATTGAAACACCCTCTCTACTCACCTGATCTAGAACTTTTTGCAGTAGCCAAAGATAAAGGAAATATTAAAAGGAAGACATTTTGATGACATTCAGGACATCAAGAGTAAAACAAAAATGGCTCTGATGGCCATTGCAGAAAAAGAGTTTCAAAATTGCTTTGAAGGGTATTCTAGGTGCTGGAGTAGGTGCGTAGCTTCCCAAGGGGAGTACTTTGAAGGTGACAATACTGATATTCAGCAATGAGGTATGTAACACTTTTTCTAATATGCATTCTTGAACTTATTTGTCAGACCTCATATAATAAGAAAGCAAACAATAAAATATTTCAGTGTTCAGAAAGGTATCTCCACTTTGAAGAGTCCTTGATGGACCTCTGCAGCATGAGTGAGGGCCTGGCAAGAGGAGTATTTTTCAGTAAAATGAGTTATTTCACCTACAGAGACAGCATGCTGTTGCCAAACAATGTAGGTAGGTTTTCTCCACTTCCTTTCATCTTAGCAATTAATCTGAGAACTGTGCTAAAAGCAGTATAAAGTCATCTGGCACAAAATCAGACTGCACATTTAAATTGAGCTGTGTTATGAAATACCTGAACTGTTTTATAGTGAATTAGAAAATAGTCTTTCAAGTTATTTTTAAATAAAAACCTTCAACTTAATTTGGTGGGATGGGCTTAACTTAAAAGATTATGCATGAATCATTCACATCTGCTTATTATTTTTTTCAGTTTAAATATTTACATAGGGTTGCTTTTTTAAAAAATCTTGGTTTGAAAAAAATTTTATAAAATAATAGTTAATTTTTGTCCAGTGTATATTTTGGAGACTTTCTCTGGTAAATTTTTATGCACATTATCATAATTAATTCCCCAAAACTATCTTTTCAATTTGGTCCTACTATCATATTGTAAAACAGATAAGGAACTTAGGCACTGAGTTGAGTTTTTGACCTAAGATCTTACAGAGAGTAATTGTAGAGCCAGGATTCAAACCCAAGAAATCTGCATGCTGACCATGTGTGATTAAATGCTATATTATCTTGCTTATAGAGAATCACAGAGAATGTAAAGTAAAGCTATCTCTATTAAATTCCTCCGATAATTAAATTTTTTATTGTCAAAGTGGTCTGTTTGTAAAAAAGATACAGTGTTTCACATAAAATAAGCATGATTTTTTTTTTCCTTCCAAACCCCAGATAGGGTGGGAATATCATATAATATAATCTCTCTGAAAGGAATTTTGATAAATGAATTAAAAGCTTTCTAAGAAGCATAACTTTTGACCCTGAAATTTATCATTTGGAAAAGTAATTATAGATTATCAACATTAGAAGGAGTTGGGGATAGAGAGTAATGAATGTAGACTGCCTAAGGAAAAAGGCACTGGTTTTTGTGTTGTGTGGAAAAAATTCAGGAACACAAACCTCAGTTGAGTAAGGATACAAAGTTAAACTTTACAGTCACCCCCAAAACACAACACATTTTGTTGATGCAAAAGTCTTAATTAAAACGTTGTGTAAAAATTTTAGACAAAGAGAATTTGTTTTATGATGGGGACATGACCACAAATACAGAAGAAATTGTATGAGTCAAGAAGATAATTTATATGTTAAACCAATAAAATATATTTTTTTTACTGCAACTTAGCCTACCGGAGTAATGTACTAGTCCAAGTACACACTTAAATTGAAACCACTTACTCAATTTTTAATTCTCCTTTTCTTCTTCCTAACTTTGTTGATAGAACTTATTTTACCTATCAAATTATTTAAATATTAGTTTAAAAAAAATCTACTGTCACCATCACAAATTCAGTATACAATCACCATAAGAAGACAGGGATTTTTACTGTTTTGCTTATAAATAAATCTTCAGCAAAAAGCAGGTGTTTTATTAATATTTGTAGAAAAATACATAAAACATTTGAATTAATTTAAGATTTAGAAAATTGAATTTGTGCTTACATCAGTCATGTAACTTTTGACTAATTTTCAGATACTTTAAAAATGATATCAATAGCAATTATCAGTAATTAATGTTATGGACTTTGTAGAAACTGCATAGAAATCATATGCTTATTTTTATTTTCTAAACAATTTTTACTTTTCAGATCCAAACTTAATATTTTAGTGAATTACTATCTTATATCATCTTCTTCTGATATCTCTTTTAATTTACAACTTGTGTTTTCTCTTTCTTTCTCTCTTTCTGTCATCCTCATCTTGGGAAATGAAGAATTTGGTATCTATTGTAAAAATATTTATTTATGAGATGTTCTCTCTATATAGGTAGATAGTTATTAATACGAATGTAGATATAGATACAGATATATTAAATATTGCAATATAATAAATTATGATTCAGTATTTTGATATAATTATTAGGTATTATTAGGTATTTTAATCAATGATTTTATAAATCAAAGAGACAATAATTTAAAAAAGCTTTTACATTTGTTGAAAATTCTCTCATTTTTTTTAAGAAACTGAAAGGAATATAAATATGTTTTTTTTACTATACAGAGGTTAATATTCAATTAATACTGGATCATAGTTCTCCAATGTTATATACGAGGGCTGTTCAGAAAGTATCCAGCCATTAGCCATTCTTGTTATACTGACAATGAATTTTTTCCAGACAACCCTGGTATACTAAATAATAAAATATTAAGTTTAAGTAGTATTAATTATTAGAGTTGTGTTGCATATGCTTAGTTCTATACACTCTAAAAATTACTCAGCTTAGAGGATGCTGGGATGGCTTAGAGGGTTGAGAATTCATCTTGCATTTCCAGGGTCCAAGGATTGAATCCCAGCTGCAGCCCATATGAACTCATATGCCAGGCAAGCTTCCCATGTGGGATGCTCCTGGTTTGGCTCCTGCCCTGGGTATGCTTTCCATGTAGGAGGCCCCAAGCATTCCTCCCATGCTGGAGTCCCTCCCCCACCCCCACCTCTGCCGGATTCCTGTCTTGCAGGGGCCCCCACCCACCTGTGGAATGAAACTATCTCAAAACTGATGAAGTGCACCTTTGGAGACTGCTCTGGGCCCTCCCCCTTCTCTCTGTCTCTCTCTGTCTGTCTCTGTCAAAAACAATAAAAATAAATCTTTAAAAATTACTCAGCTTAACTATATATAATTAACCATAAACATATGTAGGAATGTATATAGATAAGTACTAAATAATTTGATATTTAAAAGAGGTTCTTTGTCACTAGGAAAATGCATTTTTAAAATAATTAATACAGCAATATACTTTTTACATCTTCTCTCCATTTAATTTTACCAAAAAAGGCCAATAATCAAGGTCTCTGAAGCATAACACCACCTTACTCATTCAGCCATGGAGCTGATTTTATATTATTCAGGCTATAAAGTTCTCTCCATGATTTCAGTCACCAGTTAATAATGTTTCTCTTTCCTTTTTCTGCTGTAGATATTTTTTTCTGCTATAAATAGATATGAGAAATAATTATATACATTGAGACAGAATCTAACATAATATCTCAGGATAAAGAAAATATAGGAACATGTCTATTGTTAAAACAGCCAAAAGAGTAAAATGCTATACATGGTTGTTGTGATGTGGTGGCTAGGGTTTGACATAATGTTTTAGTGTGGATACTTCTTAAAATATATATGATAGAACGTCTGTTATATATGTAATAAGTTTAATAGGAATACTATTTATTTCACTTATTAATATTTTCATCTAAATAATGTGCCTACAAGGGCTGTCTGGAAAGTATCCAGCCATATAATATAAAAAATAGAAGCATTTTTGGCTGAATTTTTTCAGGACAGCCCTCATGTTAGTATTTTGAAGAGCGAGAACCTTTGTCACCATTCTGACAGTTAACCAGTTGCGCCACAGTTCAGCATTTGGGTTTGTACAGACCAGGCTGGGATTCGATCCCCAGGCCTTCAGTTGCAGGCAAGCACTCAACCTATTCAATCATACTGGCATTTCTTTTTTAAAACTTTGAGTTTTCTGTTGTAATGTTTTTAATGTCTGGCTTTGTTTGAGTCTTCTCTCTTTTTTTCTTCAGTCTATCTAAGGGTTTGTTGATTTTATCTTTATAAAACACCCACTCTTAGTTTTGTTGATTTATATATACATATTTTTTTAATTCTCTATTTGATTTATTTCTTCCTTAATATTTATTTTTTTCATTTTCTCTGCTAACTTTGAGCTTAGTTTGTTCTTCTTTTTCTAATTTCTTAAGGTGTAAAGGTAAATGCTTGTCAATATTTATATACATGGTTTTAAGTATATTCCTGTCTTTTTTAAAGTACAGTTTGCATACAATATTATATTAGTTGCAGGTGTACAACACAGTGACTTAGCATTTATAATATATATTGAATGATATGCTTACCCCATTAAGTCTAGTACCCATCTGTCACTTGCAAACTTATCACACTATTATTGACAATATTCCCCTTCACCTCTTTCACTCATTTCTGCATCCCACTCCCCTCTTGAAACCATCAGTTTGTTTTTTGTCTCTTGTTTCTATGAGCCTGCTCTGTAAATATTTTTTTAAAGCTTTGAAGTCTGTTTTAGCCATGCTATTTTACTGAATAGAAGTACATTCATTTTTTCTAAATAACACTGCAAATTTAGTCTGACATTTCTTTTTATTAAAAAATGAGCCCAGCTTTTACACTGCATTTGCCTGATCACTTGACCACATCATTTTCACCATAGACCTCAAATTGTTAACCTTCTCCCAACAATATATTGAAAGAAAATGGGAATAGAATGTTGCAGTTTCTAACCCTCTATTTTAGAAAACACTTTGATGATATGATTCAACTGCCTAGAAATAATATACATTTATCATAGTGTTTACCTTGTTCTTATTGCTTGAAATAAGGTGTTCTTTTTTCTGTCAGAATCACAGATTAGATATTTCAAGCCATCAACAATTAAAAAAATTATTTTCAATAAAAATAAGTAGTTCCTTTTTTCCTTTTAAGAAAAAAATACTATTCGTGGTAAATTTAAATAATGCAAGCAGAAAAAAAATAGTTCACTTTTCTCTTTGTTATAATGTATAATTAAGTGAATTGAACTCTAGATATCAATCAATTAGGAGACTACAAGAATCATCACACCTAAGGTTTTCCTCCTCCTACACGAATAATTAGTACCCTTGAAACAAAAGCAGGACACCATAACGATGATTTCAAATATTCTTTTATTGTTAAGCTATATAGTATAGCATAAATATAATAAAAAAAGCATGTAATTGAATATTTTCTTTCTTTGTTTTATTGTATAGAAGTAAAAGCTTAAATTTCTAAACAAAAATAGCATGCATTCTCTACATCTTTTGCACGTAAAATGTAGATTATTCTCAAAATTGAGCTATTTTGTAGAATATTCCTTGAATATTGGCAGTTGTTATTTTTAATATTTATATTGACACATTAGGTTTTTCACCTTTTACATTTGCATTTAATTTGGCTGTTTTCTTTAATTCAATACACTTTAAATAGCTGAAAGTAATTTTATGTGGGTAATTAGCTAAGTTGTTTAAACCACTGAAATAATATGAACAATTTCAGGTTCATTCTGAAACTGCAGCACCTGACCCCACATAGAAATATGTTCTGTGCACAAAGGTAAGATTCAATGCAATGTGTACACATATTCAAATTTATGGTCATTACTGAAAAAGATAATTTCAACTTTTCAATGAACATGAGAAACAATATAATTTTTAAAGACTATAAGCATAGTGGTGACCAATTATGATACTTTGTAAGTTACTATAACATAAAAAGACAGTAAATTGAACATTTTATCCCACTTTTATTTTTACTCATTACAAGAGGATAGCAGGTCATTTTCTGCCACTTTTTCTTGGTAAATAGTTGAGCATTTAAGACAAGTGCTGAAGTTGTTATTATATTCCTAAATGTCACTATAAGAAATCTAATATACAAGAGAGTAAGGTCAATGCAGTTCAGGGTATAAAAGCATGTGAAATAGGAGACCAATTATCTAAAAGAGAACTTAACCATTGAATGCAAAAGAGGTAGGAAGAGCAAGTGCAAGGCTCATAGGAAGAATCCTACTTGATTTAAAAAAGAAACTGCAGTGAAGATGCTGCAGGAGACACCATGGGAGACTGGAGTCTGAGCACTGGGCTTTGAATTTTGACACATGTTTTCTTTCACTTTGCCAAACAGGAGAGCAACAGAATTGAAGGATGTCTAGAATCACTTGGCTTTCAGAACACACATCTGAGTATTAAGCAAGTAAAACTTTGAGTCAGAAGCCTTTCATTTCATTCAAAAAATATACAAAGTACCTACCAGGTATTATGTCAGTAAGAAAGATGGGTAAAAATTTATGTTAAAAGGCTGGGGACAGATAATAAATCAATCAGCAAGTTACGAGGTATATTACAAGATTCTAAGTACATTGAAGGAAAAAAGCTAAAAGTAGAGAGAGAGATGGAGGGTGGGTGAAGAGCATTGGCATGTTATAGATTTATAAGAGAAAGCTTCTCTAAGGTAACATGTGAGCAAAGATTTGTTGGAGAGGAGGTAGGCCGTCATGTGGTTATCTGGGACTAGATGTTTTTAGGCACAGAGAACACTAAAAGCCAACTCACTTCAACAGGGGCTTCCTCGGTGGGGGGTGAGGGTGGGGTGCTACAAGCCAGGACCTGAGAGAGCGAGGGAAGATTGGTGGTAAGATTGGGCAGGTAATGAATGGAGTGTGAATTTGTCTGGGAATTTATAGCCTTTCCTATAGATTCTGTAGCAAGCCTCAGAGGAGTGATGGCTACAATGACTGAGACTGATTTTTAAACTGGCCAAAGGAAGAGATACTTGAAATTTTGTTTAATTTAATTTTGACGTCTAAGCTGTGGAATCTAAGATGAGGAAATCTAAATTTTGGACAACAAAATAAAATTGTATAAGCACTGCTAATATCACACATGCTCCCTCGCTGGTATACCCTTGCACACGCTTCCCAAGAATTAACCATGCCATGATTGGGTGTTTATCGTTTGTTTATGTTTTAAAAACATATTTATATCTTAACCAATTTTCCAAGTTTTTAAGCTTTATATGTTCTGTAATATGATTTCAACTCTCCCTTTTGTTTAATTAATTTACATTGATATATGAAGCTATAATGTATTGATTTTCATTGCTCCCTATGATTCTATTTTCTGAACATACTACAGGTTGTTTACTTTTACTCCTGTTGAAGAAAATTAGATTATTTCCAGTTTTCTTTAATGTAAATAATGTTGATATGGACATTGTTTTGGATTTTTGTATAATCTCCTTGTATACATGTACATTAGTTTCTCTGAGATATACATGTATATCTAACAATGTAATTATTGGATCATAAAGACACAAAAACTAACTAAATGAAGTTATACATTTCTCTACACGTGTATTGTACTAATATGAGGGGAGGGAGGAAAAAAAATGGGAATTATCTTCTGGAGGGCAGGCCCCTTGTAACGTAGGCTTCACCCACTAGCTGAGTGTTCTAGGAACCCATCTCCATCAGTGTAGCAGCTGGCGTTGCTGTGACGGGCTGCATTCAGCGTACATGAATTTTTTTTGGAGATTCTTTTAGTGTGTTTGCCCATTTTATGATGGGTGATTTACATAGACACTGTGCAGCATGACAAAGCACCTGCCCACACTGTGCTGAGTGTTTAGCAGTTTTTGACAAATAATGACATGACCCCAGTGCCCCGCCCTCCCTATTCATTCAATCTTACCCCAAGTACCTTTTTTTGTTGGTTTGTTTGTTTCCCTGGATTAAAAAAGTCCTCAAAGTGAAACATTTGTCCAGGTGGAAGAGGTGAAAAAAAAAACAGCAGAAACACTCAAAAGGCATCAAAATCAACAAATTCACAAATTGTTCTGAGCAGGAGAAAAAGTGCCTTGCGATGTATATTGCATCAGACAGAGAGTACTTTGACGTTGACTAAAGTGTAAAAATTTAAGAATAAATACAGACTTTTTTATAAATAAATTGTGAGTTTTTTTGGCTCCCCTCTTGTATACTCCATAGTCTCAAAATGATCCATTTTTCTGAATCAGTGTTTACAAGTGGTCTCAAGATTACAATTGAAGCAGGATGAATTTACAATTTTCTTTTAAAGATTTATTTTTATTGTTTTTTGAGAGAGAGAGAGACAGACAGAGAGAGACAGAGAGAAGAGGGAGGACCCAGAGCAGTCTCCATAGTTGGCAGCACTAGTTTTCTATATAGTTTCACTCCACAGGTGGGCGCGGGGCTGCGCAGGGCAGGAACTGGGCCAGGAGCCGCCTGCATAGGCCCCGGCAAGAACTGAACTGTGGACACAACCCAGTTTAGCATATGGGTCTACACAGGCCGGGTCCAGGACTCGATCCTTGAGCTCCGGGGCTGAAAAGCAAGCACTTAACCCATTGAGCCACCCCACCCTCCCACCCTTTTTGTTTTTAAGATTTATTTGTTTTGTTTTTTGATAAACAGAGAGACAGACAGAGAGAGACAGAGAGAGTGGGGCAATTTTCTTACCTATACTATGCATAGCTGAAATATTATCACTCCTGACTCTTGTCCACCAAACCATACCGGATTTTCAGTCAGTCATCTTGGAAACTCATTTAACCCCTTTCACATTTCTAAACACTTGGCAAAAATTGGTGTTTATTTTATTTTTTAAAAATGTCGTCACTTTTTTGAGATCTTAGTAACCTGTTTAATGAGTACAAGTTATATTTTATCTGTATTTTTTTGGGGGGAGGGGTTGTTGTTGTTGTTTGTTTTGGTATTTTATAATAATGCAGTTCATTCTCCTAATATTTAATTTGTCTCATGATATGTGGGTAACAAATAAGTTTAAAAATAAATAACTTCCCAGGTATTTCTAAATATAGTCTGCCTCTAATGAACTCCTAGTTATCCTGCTCTTTGACTAAGGCCTTAAATATTCTTGTGGTGCCATTGAGTTTTATCAGTTCTTTTTTCTCCATGCTTTAATTATCTGTGCTCAGGGTCACCTGTTTTAGTAAACCACTTATGTTTAAATTAAACATCAAATTTTAGTCTAATCCCACTCCTTTAATATAATATTTATAGAAAAATGATTTATTTTATATTTGTATCACATATTGTCCCTAATTGTAGTTGTTAATTTTATGTCGAATAAAATTCAAAGTGTTTTACAAGATAATTTTTCTTAAATAGTTAGATTGGCAGAAATAGAATAAATCTATACCCAGGTTATGCAAAATGGTAGAAGAGTTTAAGTGATCTTAACTACCTTTCTGAGATTTGTGAAATATTGAATAAAATGATATTGAAAGCTGTTTAAATATTTAAGACTAAAACTGACTTGAAGAGATTTATGATAATTTAATCAGAATAGAAAATATTTTACATCTGCGTTATTTTCTTGAATCTAGAAAGTTTACCCTTACTTCACAAACAAAGAAAACGCAAAATCAATTTTGCTGAGGTGCTGACCTGAGATAGAGGAGATGATTAAGCATTAGGTAGGAAAGGATTCTTACCTGAAGAATTTAGGTAAATCACATTATAGGACCAGTAAATTGACAAAATTTCTTCAAAGGGAGTTAGTGGAGTTTCATAAAAATTTAGGGAGATTCATAAAAATTTAAACCTGTTCTACTTTCTAATAAGCATTAAAAATCAATTTCAATGAAAAAAGATAATTTTAATAATACTTTCTAGAAAATCTTTATCACCATCTCCAGAATTGTTCTAATTTTTAATGCCAATGTAGTGGCAGCAACTAAGATAAATATTCTGTTGTGGAAATTTTATCAAATATTTATAGCTAAGTATTAGGTAGTCTGAGTAGAATTCTGGTTTCAAGTATTCACTGTTACTGTAGTCAATAGATTATAATGGGAACTGTCAATTGAATGGCATATGCATATTTCATATCATCATTTTCTTCCCTGGCTATTAAGTGTGTGGCTTTGCCAGCACATAAATAACATTTATTACTGTGAAGATTGTAGATAGTTTTGAAGCCATTTGACAAACAATAGAGCCCATTTTCATAATATGCATAAGAACTAATCAGGCAACCCTCAGTTCTCAGTAAATATTAATAGCTATTTTAGTAACAGATAGAATATCGAAAAGCAACAGACACAATAAACAATATCAGTAAAGGAATTTCTTTTAAAAAGTCTAGCATTATATTTTCTCTCATTTTGTTAAAAATAGTAAGTTTATTGTTGATATATGTTTACCTACCTCTGTAAGAGGGATATGTTCTTATATTTCATATTTTCCCATGCCTTAAATCCTTTAAATATTTTCGAATGTTAACATTTAAATAGGAAAACATTGATGCCTATGAAGATAATGCATTTATGTAAATTGTACTGCTATTCTTAAAATGCATTATAAGCACAAATTATAAATTGGTTGTTCAAATGCTCACGTTTTATAAGAAAACTGATATAGGAGAACTGTGTGGTGAGCACACAATGCAGCATATAGATGACATATTAAAGAAATGTACACTTGAAACCTATATATTTTTACTAACCAATGTCACCCCAATAAATTTAAATAAATAAATAAATAAATAAAAGCTGATATAGGAAGACTATAAAAGGAAGAAATTTCTTCCTCTAGCAGTGATATCTAAAGTGGAAACTAAAAAACTTTCTCAAAAGGAACTATACAATATGGTTTTTAAACCCATTTTGATTTTGTTTTTCAACAGTACTATTTATTTTATATTTGTTTTACTTTTCTATTGCTGCTCTAACAAATGATCACAAATTTAGTGGCTTAAATAACACAAATATATTATCTTATGGTATTTGTGCTCAGAAGGCAGAAATGAATCTTATGAGGGTAAACTCAAGGTGTTGGTAAGGCCACATTCTTTCTAGAGACTCCGTGGAAGATTGTTTTGTTGTCTTTTTCAACTTTTAGAGGCTGCTCATAGGAGGGCTGTCTGGAAAATCTAACCATGTCAATATAACGAGAAAGATTACGTGGCTGGATACTTCCAGGGCAGCCCTTGTGTTCCTTTGCTCATGGCCCCTTTCTCCATCTTCCAAGTCCATCATTCCAACTTCTGTGTCTTTTGTCAAATATCATTTTCTCTGACTCAAAACTCTTCTTTTCTTCTTATGAAAATTGTTGTGACAATACTGGTTTCACTCAGATAATTCAGGATAATTTCCCCAGAATCTTTAAATTGATTACATCTGCAGAACCATTTTTGTAAGACAACACATTCAGCGTCTGGAGCCACATCGTAGGTAGTTAATGGGGGCTATTATTCTGTCTACCACAGTTATCTCAGGTCACTACATTTTCATGTGGAAAACAACATCTGTGTGTGTCTGTCCCTGTGTGTGTGTTTATGAGGCTGAAGCATTACATTAATTTTGCCTTTGAATAATTCAGTTGGCATTCCACTGAGGTCAATAAGTATATCATTATTCATAATCATAGGTAAGGGCTGACCTTCAAAGAATTAGATGTCTAAATGTCATGTTGCAAAAGAGAGACTGATGATTAAACATTGCTTTATTCTTTAATCTAATGTATATGACTATTTTGGTATCTCAAGATAATTTTATTTAAAAACTCATATGCATACATGTACATATTTAAAATATAATAGTCATATCTCATAATTCTATCAAGTATTTATACATATAAAATATATATATTAAACAAACATATGAAATTGTATAATTTTGGTAGATCAATGCATAGCATTTATTATTGACAATTAGGAACTCCTGTGTGTGAAAATACTTTTCAGTACAATTGTTATTTTTTTGTTTTATCATCAACATTCGTTGAAGGCTGTTTTTATGTCATCAATTTATTCTGACTATCATTATTGTTCTTTTGGAATTGTCAGATACCAAGTATAATAATTACACAAATAATTGGGGTTGGAAGAACTAGTAGTAAAAAGGCAAAAAGATAACTCACTCTGCAAATTATGACTGCTTAATCTCAAAAAATTTTTAATGAATATTTTTTAATGCTTTTTGGCTGTGATTCTTTTATTTTACTTATTTTAAAGAGTGTTTCTTGTATAATTTTATTAAAGCAGAAAACATTTGGAGGCATTGCATATTTAATATACTTAGGGGTAAATAATTATTTCTAAAATAGTGTGGCTCTTACCTTCCAAACTAGAAATATCTTGGTTTGAATATTTGTTCTCTCTTTTTCTACTATGGAACCTATAAGATCCAGTTTTGGAAACTACTAAAGGTCTGTAATTTTGAAAGTGGTCTCTTATTTTTTCAAAAGCTTTGGAACTATTTAAAATATCCTATAAAAATACTTTGTTAGTGATATTAATCTCTGTTCCTTCGGAATTATCTCAGTTGCTTTTTAAAAGTGCTTTTAGAAAGTTTAAAAAAGGAACTCCTAGCAAGGTAGATTTCCAAGTTTGTTTTATTCAGTGGTTGTTTATATTGTGATTTCTAAAATTGAGGAAAACACACCCTATTGTTTCATTATGGTTCATTGTTCATATATATTGTATTTTTGTCTTAAGAATACTTCTCAGTTCAGTGTTTCATGTTTCCAGATTTGAATGACCTAGAAGGAATGTTACCTTTTATTTTACTATAGATAGACCCATGAGTTTCTGGGTTTTTTCCCCCCAATAATGGCTGTCTTCAACTCAAATGATATTTTTATAATTGCAATTCTGATGAAATTAATTCTTTCAACATATGGCAACTTGTTTAATAGTATCTGTTTTCTTTCTTTAAAATTCAAAGTGGGGGAAGCCGGGATGGCTCAGTGGGTTAGGCGCTCACTTTGCAGCCACAGGGACCAAGGATCGAATCTCAGTCCGGCCTGTGCAGACCTATATGCTGAACTGGGGAGTGCCCCCAGTTCAGTTCTCACTGGGGCGAGACCCCAGCCCAGTTCCTGCTCTGTGCAGCCCCACTCCCACCTGTGGAATGAAACTATGTGGAAAAACCGATGATGTGCAACTATGGAGACTGTTCTGGGTCCTCCCCCTTCTCTCTGTCTCTGACTCTGTATCTCTCTCTCTCTCTCTGTCAAAAACAATAAATAAATCTTAAAAAAAAAAAAATTTTTTTTCAAGGTGTCCGCTGAATTTGACAAGAACTCTCAGCATTTTGTAGAGAAATAACAAAATATTGTAAGGGGGAAAGACAAAAAAATTAAAATAAAGAAGGCCCACATGTTATTGGTTAGAACATTCAATAGCTGTGTAAAATTTATAAATCTTTCAAGAATCTGGGCTGTGAAAGGAATGCAAGGGAGGGGAGTTTTGAGAGATGGTACATGTATTTTGGTAGGTTGTTTGACCTTGATTTATTTAGTATGCCTTTTTAAATTTTATGTTTGTTATGTTTCACTGTAATTTGGGGTAAGGAAGATATAAATCATGTTTACAAATTTAGATTGGTGACAAACCAAATGAATTAACTAATATATTAAATATTATATCTGTAGGAATAAACAGTATACCTACATAAAATTTCAGGAAAGAGTCATTATTGTAATTTATTATTAATATCACATGAAAAATGAAATCAGTGCATTTCCTGAGGGTATTAGAGGACATGGGTGGGGCAGGATGCTACAAGAAGTTAGATTAACTGACTTTTGTATTTCTACCTCAACTCTGAAATAAAGGTGTAGCAATACAAGAAACTGCCTAGGAGAATCACAGCCCCATTGAAGGTGGAAGTCTTTGGAACCTTTTGCAGTTGCTAGCTACAGCTAAGGTTTAGATGTTCATTTGCCTCACAGAAGCTAGGGAAATATTTAATTTCCTGTAGGACCACCATATCAACATGAGCAATTAATATTTATAAGTGATATAAACAGAAAAAATAAGGTATTTATCATTATATCTCATCCCCCAGAATAAAAGTTTTTGTTATAATTTCTAACCAGTAATAGAGTAGCTATATAGATTTGTCCAGGACTGTTCCAGTTATAAGACTGAAAGTCATGTGTTCCAGGAAATCCCCTCAGTTCCAAACACATCAAGGATGGTTACTTACTCTCTATAAAGAGACAGAGGTAGAGATAGAGATAGAGATATAACTCCAGCATAAATTTTCATTATTTGGAATCACTGAAGTCTCCATCTTACATTCTCTCAAATGTCACAGATAATTGCTTGAGACTAGCCATGTCTAACCCTAGGTCCAGGTCTCTGAAACACACTTGTACTATTGTTACTTTCATCCAAGAGAATAAATAATGAATTTCTTTGGCATTTGATTACATATGGAGATTAATATTTATCATATTACAGTGCATTGTTGGAGTAAAAAAAAAAAAAAAGAATAGATAAGAAAGTGAAAGGCTGGAAAGGGTTTTATTAGAGCTATTGTGAGAATGAAACTTTTTCTTCCCAAGCATTTTTCTTCCATATTAGCATTACCCTGATTCCTACCAGGATCATGTTGGGAGAAGGTTACCTGAAGACACATTTGTAATGCATTTGCTGTGCTAATTTGGAACTTATTTGCCTGGTATGCAGTAATGATATATACTTGCAATGACTTGGAGTTCCTTAGAGATCTCACTGTAGAAAAATGGATATCATTTCAATCTTGGTTGCACTTATCCAATTTCTCTATTGTTCATTAAACCACACTGGTGGTGAGTTATGAGAGAAAAATCTATAAATATTAATATCTTATGTCATTACAAGTAGTAGTTTTCAGCTTATTATTCTCCAGTATTTTCTGGAAGTGGTATTCTAGTAAAGATTAAAAATTGTTCAACTGTAAGAAATTATTAGAAAAATAAATTAAGCCAAATGATTATCCCTAGTGACAACAGAAGTTGCTTTATAATTAATTCCATTTGTTAGCCCTTGTTTCAATTAACTCTGTGCTGAATGTACATCATAGTGTAGTGAAAATGCCATAGGTTTTGGAGTCAGACAGATGTAAACTCAAAAACTAACTTTCCAATTCAATAATTTGGCTATTTTAGGCGATTACTCCTACATCATGTCCCTAAGCCTCAGTGTTCTCAATGGTAAAATGTGGACAATTAATTTTAGAATTTTCTTTGAAGATTAAATGGGATTAGGCATAAAACATGTAGTAAATGCTCATACTCAGCCCTTCAGGTATGTTCAAAACTCACTGACCAAAAGCAGAGTGATCCTTCTTCACCTGCTTATTAATATGTGAATTTCTGAGGTTGTCAGATTTTTCTAATTTAGGTGGAAATAGAAGTGTTTTCTTCCTCAACACATGGGGAGATCATTGGTGGAGGAAAGCAGGGTGCCAGAGTGCTATTCCATTAGCTGGAGGGGGCTGCCTGTCCTACCCAGTCATAACTACATTCTTGAATGAAAAAACCAGCTGCTTGAGGCTAGAATACATAGGGTGGTATTATTTTCTCAAAACTTTTTTCCAATTTTTCTGTGGCATGTTATTTATAGATTATTATGTATACAATAGGCACAAATATATTGCAATATCTAGCATAACACATATATGGTATAAAATTATAATGCTTCTTCTTAAAGAAGAACAGCTACTGCTGCTAAATTCCTAATTCTTTCAAGTCCTATAAAATTCTATCATAAATTTTAAAATAAAATTAATCTGATTAAAAATAATTCAACCCATTTTAATTTTTATCAAATAGATAGTACACCGCTTAAATAACTTCTCAGTATTTACAGTTCAATTTAACCATCCATGTGAAAGATATAGTAAGAGTTACAGGACTACATAAGGATCATAGATATATTGCTTTTAAAAATCATATGTCCAGAGAAGTCTCCATAGTTGTACATCATTAGTTTTTTTGCTTGATTGTTTTGTTTTTTGACATAGTTTCATTCTACACAGATGGTTGTGGGGTTGCACAAGGCAGAATTGAACTGTAGGTAATCTTCACTGCCATCATGGTGATTACCAGTTGTGCCACAGCTCAGCATGTGGGTTTGCATGGGTCAGCGTGAGGATACGATCCCTGGACCTCATGGTTACAAAGCAAGAGCTCAACCTGTTGAGCTATCCCAGCATCCCTTTATTTGTAATTTGATAACACAGTTATAAAATATATGAAATAATGTAGAATAATATTTCACAATGATATCCTGAAAACTATCTAAAAACATACAGGTCGTAGACAGCTGGCAGTGATAAGGGATGATTCAAACTTATTTTAGATAGCAATAGGAATACAGCAATAATTTAAAAGATAGAGTACACTGGTGTTAGAAAAGGCAGTTAATCAGAACAGAAGAACATTTCAGAAATATTCTCACATATATTATAACATTGACAAAAACAGTGACGAGAACATGTTGGGAGCTGGTCAGGAGTCTGAACGGAAAGGTTGCTGGGGGCCTTGTTGGCAAGGCTTTGGCTCCCTCCACCTCCTGGGAGGGACGGACTTGGGGCCTGGATGGCAAGGCGTCGGCACCCCCTTCACCTCCCCTTGTGATTATCTATCATAGAGATAATCTATCTTTTCTATATTATAGAAAAGAATGTGTATGTGCAGCTTCGAATGAAGGCCAGACAAGATAGCACCAGTTGATTGATTACTAGGCCCAGGGTTAAAAAGATATGCATGGGGAAGGGTCTGCATGTTCCTGATAACAAATCTGCATATGCTACTGAATAACCCACCCTGTACTTTAGGAATGTCTCTTAATCTCTTCCCTATTTCTTGTAATGATTTTAACTTTTGCTATATAAGGCAAGCAATAAAGCTATTCAGGGCTGCTCTATTGAGGACAGCTGGCTGGCTATTTGGTCTGTCTTTAATTACCACCGCTTGAACTTGGGGACTTCATTCATCCAGGCTGGTTCCTGGCAAGAAAATGGATAAATCGATAAATCAAATGGGATTATTTGGTGAGTAATTTGGTAAGCATAGCTGTGTACACATATAAGTATGCACAAGAAGTTGCATCCTTATCTCATTACATAACAATATACAAACACACACATACACACACGCAAAATCCTTGAGGTAAATAAATAATTAAATATGAAACTAAAAATGCCAAATAAGTAGTCAACAAATAATTAAAGGTATCTGTGTGTATACTTTTAAAACAATGCAAATAATTTATATATACACATTTTAAATTATATTAAAATGTAGTAAACATTTCAAAGACCAAATAAACAAGAAAAGTATATAACATACAACACATTAGAGAACATTTTTTCTTAATTAAAAAATTAGCTTAATATTTTAAAAAGCCAAATTATATCAATGAACTTCACAAATTAAAAAAGTGTGTCTAATAAATGAAGAAAAATACATAAAAACAACAATCATAACACCTTTTGGGCCTATCTGGTTGATACAGATAAAAGGATTAAAAATACCTTTGTAAATGAGAATGGAAACTTGCACAGTCTTGGAGAAAGACCCATCTGATATTTAGGAGTACAGCTTGACAATAGGCATTAAAATATGAATTTAATATACCCATATATTTTTCAATTCTTATTGTAATGTATAACAAGGAAATAATCATAAAAGAATGTACAGATTTATACATAAAGGTTTTATCAGAATATGATTTTAATGTTAAAAAATTAAAATATTTGCATAAAATAATTACATTTTGTGGATTTTGCCTTTATATGCCCTGCATTTCTTTGTTCTTCCCAAAGCATAGTTTGGGTTGATACATGAATCTTTGGCTCAAATAAACTGACTTTGTTCTTAATTACAGCCTGAGCCTCTTCTTGGGTTAATATTACCATATGAATTTCAATTTATATATATATAAATGTTATTCTAAATTATGATGAATAAGTTACTGAAAGGAAGTGTTCAATATACATATTTCAATATATGTATATTTTAGAATGGTCGGATCTTGAAATTATCATGCTAAGTGAAATGAACCAGACAAAAATGTAGAGAATCATATGCTTTCACTTATATGTGGGATATAAAACTGAAAGCAAAAACGACAAAAAACAATACTTATAGACGTGGACAACAGTTTAGTAGTTACCAGAGTGTAAGGTGGGGAGAGGAGTGGTAGAAGAGGGTAAAGGGGGTCAAGTATATAATAATGGAAGGAGAATTGACTTTGGTTGGTGAATACACAATGCAACATATAGTATATATATTATAAAATTGTATCCTTAAAACCTATATGACTTTACTAATTAATCTCATCCCAATATATTTAATTTAAAAGGAAAGAAAGGAAGAAAGAAAAAAAGCAAGCAAGCAAGCAAACTCAAGCATTGCCTGAGTCTTTATTCAGCATTTCAAGTACAGTTATTAAATAATAAAAGTAGGGACTATGGGAATTAGCAAAGCCATCATTACCATATCCAATTATAACTCTACTCACTTTTCTTTTTACTTTTGTTTTTTATAGTAGCAATTTAGACAAGAGATAAATTGAACATTAACCTTTCCAAAAAAATGATAACATAACAGAAAATAGTGCATAATTGGGTATATTTTAAGTATCTGAGTTTTTAAATTTGCACAGAACTGGAGTATATTTATCATTGTCATGACATAAGTGTACAATTAATTAGAAGATTTTAGTTTCTTTAAAGCAGTTTGATCTTTGGGGAAAAGGTATGCTTTAGTTGGGATATATCTGAGCTGACCTCAATTTTGTAATGATTTTTGTATTATTTTATTATCCTCGCATTTTATATCATAAAATAAATTGGAAAACCTATAAGAAGGTGGTTCACCAAAACAATAGAATATATTATACACACTAAACACACTGAAAAAAATCATAAAAACTAGAAGGCTGTGTCCTGGCTATTTTCATGTCTTGGCCAGCACAGGGGAGCCGGAGTCAGGCAAGGTGATTTCTTAATCCGCATGTCCCTTCTTGGTCTCTATTCCAATCTCAAGTCAGCCATTTACGGTATAAATTTACCCTAACCTTTTGTCCATTTTTTGAACATTTAGAATTTAACATGGCTAATACTGAACTGCACTTCTCAGCCCTAAACTAGCTTCTCCTCCAACCTTTTGTTTCTGTTCTTCCATATTCCTATTTAGTCAAACTCAGTTGTAGTTATTTTTGATGCCTTCCTTTGTTCCTCACATACAATCTATTAGCAAGCTCTGTGCCGTCTTCACTTATAGCTTTCACTTGCATCCTTTCACTTGTCATGTGTAGTATTTACACCATGGTCTAGGCACTGTTGAATTCCTGGAATACCAAAAAAGTCTTCTAATGGATCTGCCAGCGTGTTTTGGCCCCCTCCCCTCAGTTCTGTTTTGCATACCAACCTCAGACTGATGTTCCAAGGGACAAACTCCAAAACATTCAGCTAGAATCTAAGACCTTCTTTCCAGCTTTTTACAAACCCCAATAGTCAATTATAGCATATTTGATGTAGTTTTACAGCTCTAAATGCAGTTGTTGGCTTTCTGCCTCCTCATGTTTATTCTTGCCATTATTTTTTCATGGCTTGCAATCTATTGCGATTTGCAAAAATCCTCTAATACTCACCCTGGATGTCCACTCATTTTTAAGTTCTTTCTGATATCCACAGCTCACGTACTATTGTTTGAATTACTATTTTTGATCTTTAGATCTTGCACTATGATATGAGAACATATATATTTTATCTATCTTACAAAATTTTAGGATGTAGGGATTGTTTACTGGATAGGTTTAATATCCCACAGTATCTACTCCAATGGTGTACATATAAACATTCAGAACATTTGCATAAATGTCAAAGAAAAATTCTGAGGAATTATTAAGGCCAAGATATAAAGAAAAGAATTTGAAAGTTTATCAATTGAATTTGTAGGGACTTTTTAATAAACATATATATATATATATATATATATATATATATATCAGTATAAATAAGAGTGTTGCTACAAAAAGTAATGAAATGATAAAATGGTTATAAAATAATCATTACCAATGATAGCTATAATGGAGTAAATGAACTGGAAAAGACTGTCTATTTTAAAACTGAGTATCATTATTTACTTCTTTGAGAATATGGTATAAAACTAAAAATGGTGCCTAGGTGTTGGTACCATTTTCAGTTTTATTTAAATTTAAAATAAATTTATTCTGTTTTATTGTGGCTATATTACATGTCAAAAAGAAAGCACTGAGGGAAAATGTATAAGTAAGAAAATTAATTTATCTTCACATCCTTGTCTTGGTAATACCAGCTCCAGAGAGTTTTTGATGATTATTCTTCTAAACATCTGTTAGTAATCAAAATGTGTTTGATCATATAGTAGCTATTTTTATTTAATTTTAGCTTAACTATATACTATGAATATATTTCTGTGAATATAAATTATTCAGATATTTGTATACTACATTACTGTATTTCAATAAAAATATTATTGAAAATGTTTAGAATTCATATTGTTTAACTTCTAAATTAATATTTTACATTGGCTATTAGTCAAAACCAAGAAAATATGTTTTCTTGAGGGAATATTAAGTAGTTTCAGTATTTTCAGTATGTATCATATACTGTTCTTTGTATTATGTGTATGTCAAAGAGTTATGAAAGATTCAGAACTCCGATTAAGAAGTAAAACCCACTCTTTAAATTTACTATTTATCTCTATTGAGCCATCAGACAGGTAATATTTTCATGTTAGGAGAATATTTTTGTTTGGGGAAAAAAAACACATCTTCTTTTCTTAATATAAAAACTCTATTATTCTTGGTAGAAAAAAATAATTTGGAACTCAGAGACTATGCCCATGTAATATTCATATTGAATATTCTTAATTTCTAGAACAAGACTGAGCAAATTATTATTTTTCAATATTTATATTTAAATACATAAATTAAAATACATTAAGAAGAATGAATTTAAAAAAATGAACTAATCTAGAAATGAAAACAAAATTTACATATGTAATTGCTTTTGTCCATGAAAGCTGACACTCTGTCTGACAGTCTATTGTGTCTGAGGTTCAAGGACAGTTACCAGGGAGTTAAGTCTTTGCATTTGTTACAAATAACTACATATATTTATACTAAGTACTTTCCAAATGCTCAGAACAAAGTAATTTAGCCAATTTTCTCCATTTTAGAAGCAGAAAATTAATTCTAATTATCAATTTTTCATGTTAGTAGTATAAAAGATAAAATAATACTCATTAAATTGGTTTAGTACTTAAGTATTTAGTGAGCATACTAAGATAATTGAGGAAATTGTTTTTATACAGGATGAGACACATGGAAAATTACTGTGCAAAACAAATTTGAAAAATTATAAAGCATTTTAAAGAATTAGTTTTTCAAGATATTTAGACAGTATCATAGAGAACCAGAAAATCTGAACAGGATCAGACTTGCATATATACTTACATGTGTATCTCTCTCTCTCTCTCTCACTCTCTCTCTCTCTCTCTCTCTCTCTCTAGATACACACACACACACACACACACACACACACTCATATATATTAGCTATGTTTTAAAATTACTCTTTATTTATAGTGAATATAACCTCTGAAAATTAAAGAAAACAATAAAAATGCCTAAAAATTTCTATGTAGGAATCAAGACAAAGATTTGTGTTTTAAAGAATAACTTTATTGTTTTGTGACAAGGTGAGAGAGCTAATGGGGGAGGGCCCAGAGAAGACTCCATAGTTCTACATCAGTAGTTGTGATGTGGTTTTACTCCACCCAGGTGGATATGGGGCTATATGAGGCAGGAACCAAACCCAGGAGTACCACCTAGAAGGAGAGAACCTTTCCTGTTATCCTAGAGGTTACAGTTGTACCACAGTTCAGCATATGGGTTTGCATGGGCTGGGGCCGGGATTCAAACCCCGGACCTCGCAGTTGGAAGGCAACTGCTCAACCTGTTGAGCTATCCCAGTGCCACAGGACCAAGATTTTAACTCTAACAAAACTTTTCTTCTTTTTGTATATTCTTTCTTGTTTTCTTCAGTGTTTATAATGCATTCAAAAATTTTATATTCCACTCCTTTTTTTCCATGTATTGTGAAATATTTTTGAAATCTGCTATAAACTTCAAAATCATTTTTATACAGTGAAATTAAATTTGTTTGAATCTGTGTACAGTTTTAAGATCTATAATCACAGAATTGTAAAATTTTATGTGCCTTTGAGTTACGTAGTCTAGAATGCCAAATTTAAATTACATTTGAAATTTTTTAACTTGAGTATAAAAAGGTATTCTAGGCAAAACCTATTCAAGAGTCAGAAAAATGCATGTTACCCGGGCAAGGAAATAAGAATATAAAGAATCAAAGAATTATTAACTGGTAACAGAATTAACTACTAAGAGGCTAAAGAGAACTCTAAAGACTATAGGAAGAGTAAACCTAGGGAGAAGCCACTGTCTGTAGGGTTTCAGGAGAGTACCAAAAAAAGAAACAAACTTGAATGAAAGAGACTCCCTACACACACACACACACACACACACACACACACACACACACACACACACACACACAACATTAAAGAGGGTGGGGCCCTGGTTTATTGTATGGTGAAGCATTTTGATAGGTACAGCATGTCAGGGTTAACATACAAGAAGCCCCAAGGTGGCATGCAGGTGAAACTCACAGGGAAGCATCCACAGGGCTGCTGGTGAGATTCACTGGGAAGCTACCAGATGAGTGTCATATGGGAGGAAAAAACAGTAAAGCACTTGAACAGGAAAAGAAGCCCTTTCCTTTTCAAGTATACATTCACCGTCCTCTATTGACAGAACCTAAAATTGTGTGTGACAGCCAACAAAGGAAAATGATTTATTAAAGGATTTAGTATCACAAAGCAAGGAAAAGAAGGGTGGATTTGGAGCTGAGTGGCAGCAGGTAACTGGCATAGAAGTAAAGAATGGAAAATAAATGGATTATTAGAGTGTATTTGTGGTAATCCAATAGCACTTTGTTTTTTTGTGTGTGGTTGGTTCTTGTATGGAGGGAAACATTTGCTTTGGATTTTAATGTGTTATTTCTGGGCTCTCATTTGAAGGAATCTTCAATGTGTGAGGAATAGTAAACTTTGCAACATATTTGTTTTCAATGAATGTAATTACCTTTCCTCTATGGATAGATACATTTCAGGGTTACATTACACTTCAGCACACATTTCAAATATGTATAGATTCCATTCCTAATCTTACTTTCCTGATGAAGAAAACATAGTTTATGCAGGTAAAATAAGCATCTAAAATCTTAGAGCTAATAGAGAACAGAGTTAATACTTTTGGAACAAAAGTTACTCTCTGATTACAAGGTCCCTGCTGTATCTCTTGACCAAGATGATATTTTGAGTAATCCATGAAGCTTCTGATGCTCAATAACTTTCTCATGCTCAACCAAAGAAGGATATATAGTAGTATCACAACTCAGACAGCTGACTCCTTATTTATTCTACCTTTTTTCATTATGTCTTCACCTCCTCCAAATACTGTTAATGGTGGTTGTTATATAAATGAGACAAAGGGAGAGGGGATTAAAAGAACCAATCTGAATATACTCTGAATATATATATATATATATATATATATGGTTTCTCATAACCATTAATGGGCGAATTTATGTAGGGTATCTATAAAAGTTGATAGATTAACATTTATATAAAAAGTATCCTTTGGAGCAAAGTTTGAGCTTTTTAGAACTACATTTGACCTAACCTGCTTGACAGTAAAAGTAAACAGTGGAATAAAAAGCATTATATCCAAATAGGTTCTACTGAAATATTTACATTTTTGATTCAGAGTGAAATAAGATCTACTAGTGTCGACTGATGGCTAACATTCAATTTCGTGTTCATAGTTATTCGAAGTATTCACTACAACAGCCATACAAGGAAAAGAGCATGCCACTGTTTTTTAAGACGTTCAGTTCCCTACCAAAACAACAGAAACAATAACAACAAAAAGCATTTCTATTAAGTATAGATTAATCATAGAATATACAACAAAGTATACATTAGAATTTGTGGCAACAGTTATTATGGGGGAACTCATCCAAGTTTTCTTTGCAGCTCTGTTTATTTTACTAGTAAAAGGTTATTCATATACTTTGCTTTCTTTCAGCTCTATTTTTTATTTTTTCCATCATTTGTCTCATTTATAAAATGAATTCTGCCATGTTATTGTAACTTGTTAAGTCATTGGGTTTTCTTTTAATGGAAACAGAAGCTGAATTTTAATTAAGGATGATAATATGAGTATATGTAAAGTACATATTTAACTTAATATTTGTTAACCAAATTTGTTATCATGACTGTTCAGAATTGAACCCCATTTATCTCCCTTAGTTCCTATTATTATTAACCATAGTCACTGAAATACTGTCCAGAAGACCTTTCTTTTTTTCTTTTTTCTTAATATTTTTTATCCCTAGGATTTAGATACACTGTTCTTTTCTTCTGGAATGATCTTACCTCAATTGTCATATAGTTGAATCCTTATCATTTTTTAAGTTTCAGATTAAGTGTCATCTTCTAGAAAGTAGTTTCTTGCTGATTACTTCAGTAGAGAGGTTAAAAAATAAATAAATAGGGGAAAGCCGGGACGGCTCAGCGGGTTGAGCGCTCGCTTTGAGGCCATGAGGACCGAGGATCGAATCCCGGCTCCGGCCCAGGCAGGACCCACGTGCTGAACTGGGGAGTTCCCACAGTTCGGTTCTCTAGCTGTCTCTGTCTCTGTCTCTCTCTCTATCTGTCAAAAAGTAAAATAGAAATAAATATGCA